>JAAOAJ010000211.1:0-48975 GCA_013781345.1 Fusarium coicis | reverse complement strand
GCCAACACCAGGGACAAAAAGACGAGGTCGACCACCGAAGAACCGCCCTGTCGACTCACCAAATCCCACAGAATACGCACTAAACGCGAGGGGGTTTTCAGAGACGAGTAACACACTTGATAGACAAGCTCCCTATAACCTTTATGTTGCTGGCCTTTCCCCCGACCTCCTCTCACCCCGCCCCGACGACTCACAAGCTGACAACGATGTGACTCTGGTCATCACACCGTCAGAAGCTGAGGCAAATCAATTACGCGCAAACCGAACCGCGCATAATAGCGCGCCTGCTCAGCAAGAAGAACCGGACTCAGATATTTGGATGGCAACATTAGACAATGATCCAACGCCGCGGCCTGGGAGTCGCGCAACCCAAAATGCGCCTGCTCCTCCAAGTCCAGACGGACGAGCAGATGATTTCTCAGATTTTGGAGATTATGGCTATGGACCAGCCGGAAGCGACGTATCTTCTGCAGACGAACCTCAGAGCGACGCCCGTTCTGGGAACGAAGATACGGTCGCAGCGGGTGAAGACTTTAGCATGATATTCATGGACTCGCTCCCTTCTCTACAAGCAAGCATGCGCAGCTCTGTTCGAGAGATCGCCGAGAACGACATTGGCGAGGAAACCAGCCTAATTATTAACAACACTCTGGAGTCTCTACGGCAGTCTCTGCAGGATCGCGACAGGCCTAATGTGAATAAGGAAACCGCCGAGCAAGACAAGGAGCCCCATTCATCGGCACCCGCTCCAGCTGAGCCTCGAGATGATCGCCGGCAATCTACTATTCGCCCACCTATGACCTTTTCACCTAACCGCAACTTATCCTCCCTATGGCGTCAGACCCCGCGAAGAATGGGCTCTTCCCCATTGCGACGGCAAGTGTTGCAGTCAAACACGCGAGACAGGCCGGACGCTGAATACCGCGGATCTCCTCTGGCAACACAACGACAAGACTCCTCACATCTCGAAATCGAGAATTCAAACTTGTACGACGACTCTTTCTCAGAGATACCCGATGCAGTGCTTGAGGCAGCCACTCCCCGCCGTCCTCGAGCCATGACCAAGAAACCACCATCAGAGACAGAGGATGTTCAAATGGAGGATGCAGACCTTATCCAGTTTGAAGATGAGCCCCAGCAAGCAGAGATGCAGGAAAAAGAAAAAGGGGTTGAAGAACAAAGTGCAGAGGCAGAACAGGTGGCAGCCGAAGATCAAGATGCAGCCGAAAAGCAAGAACAAGAAGAGGCTGGACCTCCAGAAGCTTCGTTTGGAAGTGTTATCTCTCGTTCGGATGGCGGGCGTCTCCCCACTCCTGACGACACCCCTCCAAATATTGATCTTGGAAACAGTACTGCCCCGAAGTCAATAAGCGTATCACACAGTCCAGCTAGGTCTGCATCTTCCATAGATTCGCCGCCGAGGAACTCATCACCTGGGCCCGCCACCGCAGCTCAGGTATCACTTGAAGCGATAGAGATTGAAGACGAAACTGTTAACCAAGCTATTGAAGCTACCGGGCAACTCACCAACGGGGCCATTGTTGAAGTTGAAGTAGCCGACAACGATGATGAACCCATCACGGACATGACTATTGTGCCGGAAGCTGATGACCATTCTGTTTCAGATGATCAGCCCTTGGAGGAGCCCATTATGGACGAGCCGGTTGAAGAGGCCCAAGAGGTTCCCGAAATCCTTGTACCTCAGCAACCCCATTTGTCCTTAGAGGCCGAAATGCTGCAGCCAGAAGTCACGCCACTAAATCAACTTACATCACCTACCCAGGAACCTCAATCGTTGCCTGATGTGCCACCAGAGAGAGTCAGACGTCCCACATTGTCCCCCATTATGAGGGCGGGGAGAGCTTTGCAGAGCGTGACCTCGGATCCTCCAACGCCGGAGGCCCGCGACCATCATTTGCGAAGCCCATTCAGACGATCTGCTTCTAGAGAGCTAGGTCCAAGGGTAACTCAGCCAAATCAGCGGACAAATGCGAGTCCTATGAATTCCCGTCCATTCACTGAAACTGCCCAGATCTCCAAAGAAGTTTATGACGACCCCTTTGGAACAAACACCAGGCATACAGGTCAAGCTAGCTTTATGGAAGCTCTCGAGAGGAGAAGTGCTGGTTCGTCACCACGCCATCGCCGAACAATGTCCAGGGAATCTGCAGCAAGCTCTACGCATTTCCAGGCTCCCAGTGAGGGCAGAATGAGTTGGGTTGATAGAGAAGGTCCTATAAGCGACAACCTCAGAGGAGATGTACCCCTTGAGGCTTTTGCACGATCAACAGCCAGACCTCCCGAACCGCAATCCATTTCTCATGACCAATTGGACGGGGCGGTGGATGACGCAGATGACGAAACCGAAGATGCCGGCGATAATATGGATTTGTGGGAGTTTGAAGCCCAAAGGTCAAGCCCTCATGCAGCCCGTCAGCCTTCACCAGCGAGGAAACCCGAGTCACCTATCCCCAGACGAAGCACTCTCCCGAGCCCTTGGAAGAGGCAGGCCAACAGGGGAACGCAACGGCCTCCAACGACTACAGATCAGACAAGGAGTGAATTGGAAGAGAATGAAGAACACCTGGAAGAAGAGACCGCGCCTCAAGCTAATAGCGTGGAGGTCGTGCAGGACGAACCATCTCAAGCAGAGGAGTATTCTCTTCTCGCTCAAAGGGAGGTTCCTCAAGAATCTGCTAAGGCTCCTGCTACGGCCAAAGTGGGCCATTTCGATCTCTCAACTTTCTTCTCTTCACCGGCCGCGATCCCAGGCATTTTGGCTGACAAGCTATCTCCTCTTAAGAAGATGTCCGTCTTTGGAGTGCGGCCCACGGAGACCGAGCCGAAGCCTACGGAGACAGCTCACACCCTTCCGACAAGCTCCATGTTCCCACAGCTGCCACCACAGGAGCTTGTACCTCGAGGGCAGCCAAGGGCAGGCTTCTTCTCTCCTATACGCCCCGTTCAGCCCCTGGCGAGAAGAGACCAGTCTGAAGAACCTGAAAACGATGAATATTCTCAGTCAGATTCACGGTCGAACATGTCATCACCAACTCGACAGGCACCAGCTTTCCTAGGACAGGGAGAGCATGACACTCCTATGCAGGAAACATCTGAGCAACAAAATGAGAGTGAACAACAGGACGAGTTCGACGAGGAGGGCACAGAGGTACTTGAAGAAGACGATGAAGATCAAGTATCCGAGCCATTGCCTTCCGTGCCTCAGAAGATGAACTTTACTCCTCAGCGAAGAAATCACAGTCAGAGTTTCTTCAAGGCTTCAACTCAGGTTGCTGCCCCTGACCCTGCCCCGATCCCGAGTAGCAGTGCCACCACTCCGCCGAGGATGCAGCTCACTCACGCGGATATACAAAAGTGGCAGCAGCAAACATCCAATGCAAGTGAAGATTCCCTCAAGCGACCCACGGCTAGCACTCTCCTCCGTCCTTTACCTCCTAAGAACGCTTCCCCGATCAAATCAAGTCTTCGTTCGCCACTCAAACCTCACACTCCTGGCCGTGTGGTTGAGTTCACCAGCAGCGTCCTATCTCCCATCGAGCAAGCCAAGGTTCGACATCAACGTCGACTATCCAATTCCTCAGCAACATCTCAGTCAAGCACAGGGGCCCAGCGTCCTCGTGTACCACACGAAACTGCCAACAAGGAGAATAACACCATCTCCCAAATTCCTATCTCTAACGAGAAAATCCCAACAAAACAGACCCACCCCGAACCACTCTCCCAAACGGTCTGGACAAGAAGACACTGGCTGCTCTTGGATGATCTTGTTCAACAACGACGTCAGGGCCCCTTCAGCCTTCATTTCGAACGCTGTTCAGACAAATATCTTGGAAGACCGGCCTCAAGCAAAGGCGAGTCAATGACGCTGAAGCGTTGGCACTTGGACTGCGTCGACGCTTTCAAAGCACAAGTCGGCGGCTGGGATGAGGCTGAAGTGGTCAAAAGATTAGTTGGCTTGATTCTCGGCGGAGAGAAGAGGAGCCAAGAGGCTGAAAGACCAGCAAGAGTTATGTTTCACTAAACGACATGAAAGAATCCTGTTTTTACAAAAGGTTTGGCTTGTTTTTGTATAGAATCACGAATATGGCATAATTAGCATTTCATGAGGCGTTCTGTTTCATGAGTAAGTGGCTGTTATTGTTTGGAGATACCAGATACCGCTTGTTGTACCCTTTATGCTTTCTTTGCATAGGATTACATACCCCTGTCTTGCAGCACAGTCTGTTGGAAGCATCAGCATATATATAGTTTTGGTTATCCGTTTCAGATATGGTTGTGCAAGCAACTGAATGCATGTATATGCCGCTCAGCGTGGACGATTCTTTTCCCTCTTGAAACGCCTGGTCTAAAAGCGTGTGATATATTACATACAACAACTATTGTGCCTCTCATTGCTAATCTATTCCAGCATGGAAGCTTGGTTCGTGTAAAGTACATCCACCACACTGCTCAGTTTCTCGATGGTTGCCAGAGCCGCATCATAGGACTCATCCCGGTGCGTCTCGTCAAAGATGATGAGACAACCAGCGCCCTGGTCCAAAACCCCGATAATGACTTTGTCCAAGATCATCTGAGACAGTTTTCGCTCAACCTGCTGAGTGTCGAGGCCAACCATTTTGGCAATGTGATCGATCTCGACGCGTGAGAAAGGCTCGATGACTTTGATTAGGTTCTGCTCCAACATAGCATCGTAGAGGCGGCGAAGGTGGTTGCGGATAAAAGCGTCGCTACCAAGCTCATATCGGTAAGAAGAAAGTGCTCGCTCATACTCCTCCAGCGATCGATTCGAATGTGCGCGAGCAATGGCCTTCATGGCCTCTAGGTTCTTGCCTGCGTACTTCAGGGCTTGCTTGGAAGTCATAAGGTTGTTGACATCGTCAACGAGGTTTAGCATGATCTTGCAAAGAAGCATGTACTGAAGAGCAGCCTGAGCTCGGGTGCTCTCATCTTGAGAGTGGTAGCCATCGAGAGCCTCAATGAAGTAAGAGAAAGCGGTGTTGAAGTCCTTGTCCTCAGCATGAAGCATACCGCTCTGCATGTCGAGGTTGGCCTGTAGCATCGGAGGGGTGTATACGCTAGCGGCGCTTGTTCGTGCACTGGTAAGAGCGGCACGGGACTTGGGGATGTTGCCAAGGGCGTGGTAAACTCTCGACTCGAGGAGCTGAACTTCGACGAGTCGGAGCTTGTCATCCAGGCGCTTGAGCTCGCGAAGAAGGTTGTTAATGAGCCCGAGGGCTTCGTAGTAGGATTGCTTTGCCATCTGGAGAGTGACGAGGCGGACCTCGAGGTCCTGTCGCTGGAACGCGCGGCGCTCGGCGGTGGCCCATTCTATACAGTCCTTGGTGACGGAGATTTCGATATCGGTGCTATCGGGGATTTCCTTGATGAGGTCAAGCAGTTGACGGACTACATCGCCGCGTTAGCTAGCTGTTGCACTTCGAGGCAGAATCATGCGGTGCTCATAACATACCAAGCTTTGCTGACTTGGCCTTTGCGAAAGAAGAGAAGACGGTTCTGCTCTCCTTGACCAAAGTCACCAACTCTTGGGTATTCCTGTCGGATTTGTTAGCAGGGCACAGGAACAGCGGTGTTGAAGACTGCGCACTTCTCATCTCGATACAGCTCTCCTAAACTGATCAGAGCAGTCTCGTACTCGCGAGTGGCAGCATCGGATGTGGTGCTGGGAGCCTTGGAGATGATGTCCTTGTAGATGGCCTCAGCCTTTCGAGGGTCAGACTTGGCGAGCTTCTGCGCTTCCTGAACCCTCGCTGATTCGGCCGCCGCCATTGTGAAAGATGTGTTTACGCGTGTCGCTGAATATGATCGTGGGTGAGTGGATATGCGCTATGAAGGCGGAGACTTGATGTTGGGGGCGCTGAAGAGTAGTGGTCGTTATCTTGAAGTTGTGTGGTTAGAGGTATGGATGTCCAAGCAATACCATAGCGAACAGCTAGCTAACCTTAACCTCCAGGTTGCCAGAGCACGACGTAGGCCAGTAAAAGAGTGGACCCTACAGCCTCATGAGGAAACAGCCCTGGGCAGCAATTGGATCGATGATGCAGTCACGGGTTTTTGTTGATCCGCACATACAGGGCATGCGTCTGATCAAATGGCCCTTGCCCTGCTATTGCCGCCGAATGGAAGCTTCCCGTCCCCGGAAGAGAAGCCAGCGCGACCCTTCTAAATTCGAAGCGAATCAATCATGCCGACAGCTAAAATTTCAGTCCTAACTCGGAGCTTCCAAACTTCCTGATACCTGCCTTACCTACCCACCACAGCCACTGTACACTTACTTACTTAAGTGCATCAGCCTATCTCCGTCGAGTCTTCCTCGTCATCCTCGTCATTTACTTTGTTCCTACCAAATTCTATAATACAATTCCTCATATCCCCTCACAATGTTCCGACAGGCCATTGCTACCTCATCCCGCGCTCTGCGAGCTGCTCCCAAGGTCGCCGTCCCCCGACCTTTTATTCAGTCACAATTTCAGGCCGCGCCCGCCTTTGCTCTCAGATCCGTTCAGCCTGCCGTGTCGAGATGGTACAGTGACGCTAAGGAGACTGAGACCAAGCCTGCTGAGGAGGCCAAAGCCGAGGAAAAGCCCGCTGAGAGCGAGAAAGAGAACGATCCTCTCGCTGAGCTCAAGAAGGAGCTCGCAGCCAAGGAGAACGAGGTGAAGGACTGGAAGGTTTGTGATAACTAGATGTACAATTTGACATGGGACAACTGACTGACGCTCTTGCAGGATAAGTGTATGCGCACCGTCGCTGATTTCCGCAACCTCCAAGAGCGCACCACACGTGAGGTCAAGGCCGCTAAAGATTTTGCCATCCAAAAATTCGCCAAGGATCTCGTCGACAGCGTCGACAACCTTGACCGCGCCCTTGGAATGGTTCCCAAGGATAAGCTCAATGCCCCAGACCGACCTGAGGGCCTCGAGGATCTCGCCAACCTGTATGAGGGTCTCAAGATGACCGAAGATATCCTCATGACTACCCTTAAGAAGCATGGCCTCGAGCGACTCAATCCCGAGGGCGAGAAGTTCAACCCCAACGAGCAGGAGGCCACTTTTATGACTCCCCAGCCTGATAAGGAGGACGGCACTGTTTTCTTCGTTCAACAGAAGGGCTTCAAGCTTAACGGCCGGGTGCTGCGCGCCGCCAAGGTCGGTGTTGTCAAGAACAAATAAGCTCATCGTTCTTCCATAATGACGGAGATGTGTGCTTTTATGACATCTCCACGCTCAATCGCATCTTGCGTGTATTTTTAGACGAGGTTATATCGGTTGGCGTTGGCTCTATGTATAACGCTCCCCTCATGATGGTCATTTTTTCAACTTGTATGATGGTTACAGATGCTTGGACAGGAGAAAAGTTTCAAAAGAGCTGGGACATTTGTACATAAATAACAAGACGTACATGTATAACAGTGGGGGCGACTGGGCGGTATACTCGACCTAAGAGGGTATTTTCAGGTCATGATCCATAATGTCCAGAGGTAAAAATGAATAGGTACCTAAGCTGGCAACCCAGCTATGATGATGATGATGAAGTATGTGAAGCTGACCTGTGCAAAAGATAAGATAGTCACAATGTGGTCATTGAATGGCTAAATAAACAAAGAAAGATCAAAATCATGAACTGACTGTTAATCGCACCGGTGCCGTTGTGGCGAAAATGTATTTATCAGGCTTCACAAACCGAAGTTTGCAATCGAAAGTATAACTCGTTGTTTGTTCACTGAACTGATGACTTGCAAATCTATCATAGGACTTATCTACAACATACGTCACAGACAAGGCAAGGGACTCGTTTAGTTGTAAACTTTGATTCCAGCAATCCTATCAAACTCAGTACAACCGCACGCCAAAACACTAACAAAAGGAAGGCCATCAAAACACCCGGCACCTCAACTTGCCCGGTGCCAACGGTAGGATACATATAAAAAAACAGCCTGCAACTCTAGTTGCTCCCCTATCTCATAAGTCACTTTCAGATAATCAATAAAGCAAATACAAATGTGCGCGCTTCCTCCCATGCCATGCCATACTTTCGATACCGAACTATGTCCCCCTATCCCTCCGAGATACATCTCTTGTGTAGGTGAACGCCTGCGATGTCCTCTCTCTGGGCCTGTTTACCTACCACGAGTGAGTTCCTTATCAGTGTTAAAACAGCAATGAAGGTAAAGAAATAACGTAAATGTGAATCGTTATAAGAAACAATGTTCATGCGATGGTCATTACAACTCTTTAATGCTGGCCCATCGAGCTGCCTTTTCTTCATGTGGCCCTCCTGGCCTCCCCTCCCCAGGAGAAGATGACAAGGGAGGCTTTGCAAGACAATGATGAATAGAAAAGTTCCCCAATCCAAGAAAACAATCTTTCATCCATCTCTGGCCGTGAGCGCCTTTAGAGGATTGGACACCTTCTCTTCTTCCTCTTAATCTGTCCCACCCCAGGTGTTGATGACTTGCTCTCCTTGGAAGAACCCGAGGCTGCTGCCGCCTCGATGGTTTTCCGGTCGTTAGCGACGACAGTGTTGATAGCCTGCTCAAAAATCTCGTCGACGCCTGACATTTCCTTGCTACTGCACTCCATGTACTGCGCGTTCATCTTCTTGGCAACGGTCATACCTTGCTCCGTGGTGACTGGAGTAAGACCTTGCGTCTTGAGCATATCAATGCAAGTCTTCTTGTAGCGAAGATCTGACTTGAGACCCACAAGAACAAGAGGAGTGTATGGGCAGAAGTGTAGAACCTCAGGGTACCACTATAGAAAAGTGATTAGTGCAAGATGCGCTGAGAAGGGAAAAGATCTAATCGTACCTTATCGAGGACGTTGTCTAGCGAGTTCGGACAGTCGATAGCAAAGCATACAAAGATCAAGTCGGTCTCAGGGTATGAGAGCGGTCGGAGACGGTCATATTCCTCTTGGCCGGCTGTATCCCACAATGCAAGTTCCACAGTCTTACCGGTGGCTGAGTGGATAGGATAGGTGATGTAGTTCTCGAAGACAGTAGGCACATATTTCTGGGATTGTCAGTGTCGGTACGCTGAGAGTAGCTAGAGAGGGCTGCTTACCTCTGGGAAGTAACCTTGGCTGTAGCTAATGAGTAAGCAGGTCTTGCCGCAACCACCATCACCGACGACAACAATCTTCTTGGAAAAGGTGGGCGCTTCTGTGACGTGAGTCGCTGCCGACTCGCGGCCCGTCGACGAGCTCATAGTGGTGCTGACGGTACCCTCACTGGAGCGCGTGCGCTGTTGACGTCGGATCTGCTCGTTGGTGTCAAAGTACGAAGTACGATACTGATGCGACGATGCCATGCTTGGGCGCAAGGCTGTGCTGCAGGGCGGGGAGTGCAGGCTCAAGCGCGAGCCTTTTAGAGGATTGCTTGGCCTTTTGGTAGAGATCGCCTTAAGAATGCGCTTCTGAGGAATGAAGAATGTTCGGCTGTATAGTGCTCGCGATGGTGCGGGGTGGAAGAGAGACAAAGCAATCGAGCGTTTAATGCGATGGAGCAAACGGGGGAGATGAGTGATGTGGAGGAGGAGGGCGAGGACGAGATAAAGACCAAGCAAGAGGAAGACGATTGAGAGCCTAATAGAGTCGAGTTGAGATGTTTGGGGCTAAGAGGGATTCTTTGAAAGATGATTTCTTGTCTGACAGAGACTCCTTTGCCTGTGTTGACTCGGTTTTTGAGTTGTTTGTTTGCTGCAAGTTTAAACTTAGTCGCTCCAAGACCAAAGAGTGGAAGGACTATGGGGAGTCAAGTCTCAAGTGTGGCTTTGTTGCACCACCAAGTTACCCGAGTAAACATGTTGACGGGGCAACTGCTATCTTTATCCGGGGGGTTACCTTACTTCAATCATGCATCGGAGCTGAAAATGACGGAGATGATTGGTCCGTGCACGTGCTTGCTCACGAGAAAATTTCCCAGCCAAGGTCACTCGCTTTCTCGCTTCCATCTTTGTTCATGACAACCTAAGGTCCAGCCAGTTCTGCTACCTAGGTACCAAAGCTAGCGCGTTTTTGCTCCGTATCCATTCAGTCTCTGCCTATTTCTTCCTCTGCTTCTTCCTTTCTTTCTTCTTTTCTTTTCTTTTGTAAACTTGTCGTCAACAAGGCAGCAAAAGACATCCAGCCATGGACTGGAAGACACCCAGCAAATACATCACCCTCGTTTCTGGCGATGGCTTCGAGTTTGTCGTTCTACGCGATGCTGCTCTTGTCAGTCCAATCATCAAGGGCATGCTCGACGTGAGAAGTCAGTTCGCCGAAGCTAAAGAGGCCCGTTGTGTCTTCCAAGAGATGAGGTAGGTTAACATCATCGACATGCCATCTTCTCCAGATGGCCTGCTCCGTGGATTGATGACATTTCATCATGCTTTCCAGACAGAACAACCGAGATACCTCAGTTGGGCTACATGACTACTCACTACACTTGACCTGACCACGCGCACACCAACTCCGGTCGTGCCTTGTCTCTGCTGAACCATTTCAACCCTGGAAGAGCTCGACGCTGATGATGATTCTATCAACAGCGCCATGGTCCTTGATAAGGTTGTCGAATACTTCCACTACTGGTACCGCTATCGTAACAGCGAGGATGTTCCCGACATGGAGATCCCGGTCGAGCTCTGCCTCGAACTGTTGGCCGCGGCAGATTACCTGGGCCTGGACCAGTATGCAGCCCAGCAATGCATTGCTACAACCGATTGCTTCGATACTAATCTCATCCAGGGCAAATATGGGCATGAAGTGAGAAGCTACGAGATCGATTCAGATATGGGCATGAAAAGTACACTCTAATCTCAGGATTTAATGACGGCGTTTTGGAGTTGCTATGGTAAGGTTCAGTCGGTCTTGTGCGGCTCTCTTCAGACCCTACAGTTTATCTCTGTTCTTGCGAATAATGGTAATGGACCTACACCAGAGACGATTGACACATGTCGAACCAGACCAGATCTAGTTTCTTGATTCCGATGCCAAGCTGCCCAACCGTGACTTGTCACCATTTCAGCATATGCGTTCTTCTCTTCACTCCTCCGTGGGTCGAACGTCTATTAGAGATGGAAGATTAAAGTAACCCTCTCACTCTGTGTGACTCAGTTGACGCATTGAGCTTTCGCTTTTTCTGAAGGGCAACATTTCTTGATTTTAAAATTGTTTTTCGGTGAGGTTTTTCAATGTATATCATCAATATTCAGTGTATTCCATGCACTCTCGTAGCAATCCCACAAGAAGGCAAAGGAACTTAGCTAGTACACGCATAATACTCACTTGATCTGATGGGTGGGTATGGAACACAAGGATCTGTTGACTCATGATTGAGCATTACCGCTCAATGGTCACTGCCCTAAGCAAAGACTCGACCTTAATTCATGGACTCAGATCAAGAGACTGGGTATCCTTGTGCTTGGTGGCTCTTCTACTACATCTCAGCATGGTAGAGACCCAAGACCAATTGGTAGCGCTGCCATGCCTCTAATAGGAAAGAAGAAGAAAAACTATGTGGGCTTAAGCTTATGTGATATAAATTTTTGTCTCATTTCAATATCTGAGTCATTGTTTTATAGGCAGGAAAGCGTGGGACGCAATGATCCATTGCTTGGTGCTGTCGCTGTAAGCAGTTGTTTGCCCATTAAGGAAGCCAGCTTCTATTTGTGAACCCACTCAGCCTCAACTTTCCATCTTCAACTACAATTTCACGTCACCGCGAAAAATGGCTGCAAACACACTCGAGACGCAGGGCGTCCGAGTTGCAGTAGAAGGATGTGTGAGTTCCCTATAACAATAGAGAAATCGTGATGACACTAACAACCCAAGGGTCATGGCACGTTGGATGCAATCTACGCCTCAGTAGAAGAGTCTTGTAAGCAACGTGGGTGGGATGGCGTCGATATTCTCATCATTGGAGGCGATTTCCAGGTATTTGCAGCCTTTATGCCGTTCCCGTCTGTTTGCTCACGCCGCGTCTTAGTCCGTACGAAATGCTGCAGATTTGAGCATCATGTCTTGCCCTGTCAAGTACCGACGCCTAGGAGATTTTCCCAAGTACTACTCTGGTGAACAAAAAGCACCCTATTTGACAATATTCATTGCTGGAAACCACGAAGCAAGTTCACATCTCTGGGAGCTTTATTATGGAGGCTGGGTGGCACCCAATATCTACTATATGGGTGCTGCCAATATCTTGCGCTTCGGCCCACTACGCATCGCTGGATTGTCTGGCATCTGGAAGGGGTTTGACTATCGAAAGCCTCATCACGAGAGGCTTCCGTTCAGCGGTGACGACGTCAAGTCGTGGTACCATATCCGAGAATTCGACGTCCGGAAAATGCTTCAAGTGCGGACCCAGGTGGACGTCGGTCTCAGCCACGACTGGCCACGTGCAGTTGAGTGGCATGGGGACCATGCAGAACTCTTTAAAAAGAAACCTTTCTTTAAAAAGGAGTCCATAGATGGTACCCTTGGAAACGTGGCAGCAGAGTATGTCATGGACCGCTTGCGACCTCCTTATTGGTTCTCAGCCCATATGCACGTCAAGTTCGCTGCGGTCAAGGTATACAAAGACGCCGAACCTGTGACCCAAGAGAGCAAGGAAGTTCTCGTTCCTGCTCCTGCTCCTGCTCCTGCTCCTGCCCCAGCTACCGAGGCCAACCCTGACGAAATAGACTTGGATATGGATGACGATGATGACGAGGGTTCGAAGGCTGAACCTGTTGTAGGAGTCAAAAGGAGCGAGGCCGAGAAAAAAGAGGCTCCAGAGGCGTCAAATGAAGTGTCGGATGAGCTAAGGGCGCAGCTTCCAGCATCGTTTGCTCGCCCTCAACCAAAGAAGACACCAGGCCAACCAGTACCTCCTAAGATCACGAACAAAGAGGTTCGATTCCTTGCCTTGGACAAGTGCGAAGGACATAGACACTACTTACAACTGTGCGAGATTCAACCTTTCAAGCCGGAGACGAGTTCTGAGTACCCCCCGTCCGAAGAATCACCTCGCTGGAGGTTGCAATACGATCCAGAATGGCTCGCGATCACTCGCGTCTTCCATGACTCCTTGATTGTAGGTGACCGCAGCGTACAGACGCCTCCTGATCTTGGAGAAGGGCATTATCTGCCCCTCATCGAAAAAGAGAGAGAATGGATCGAGGAAAATATTGTCAGGAGTGAAAAGCTAGATGTTCCTTACAACTTCGAGATCACAGCACCGCCTTACGTACCAGGCTCTCCTGAGATTGTTAACGACCAGCCAGAAGAGTACACCAGTCCCCAAACGGCGGCTTTCTGTGAACTGATGGGGCTTGCAAATGTATGGGATGCCACAGATACAGAGAGGCGACAGAGGAAAGCACAGGGACCACCCAAAACTGACCAACGATTCTCTGGTGGTGGCAGAGGTCGTGGAGGAGGTAGGGGCGGCAGGGGACGAGGAAGAGGGCAAGGGAGAGGCCGTGGAGGAAGATGGTGACGGAATTGAAGTTTATATGGATGAATTGGTGCATACAATCACAATATTGGAGCACAGATTCGGCATACATTTCATAGGATTCAATTTTAATTCGGATATTTTTTGACTTTCCCGTCTTTCCGAAAAGCCGTAACAAAGATGCCATAATAATCACAGTTTGAACAGCTGTGAAATTCAATCGTCAAATTGCACGGGCTTAGTAGACTGGCACTGGCATCAAGCCTACAGTACCTACCTGGTAGGGGAATGTAGGGTGGGGTTTGTGGGATGACCAGGCTCCGTAGCAACCAAACCAATCAGGAAATAGAGTAAACAGTGCAACAGTCCTACGCCATCGATAACGTACAACTCAACCTTGCCTATTGCACCTTTGCCCTATCACCCTCAGCAATAAGGTTCAGCCGCAACCCCTTACCAAAACAATACACAAAGCACCATCCTAGCAGTTTACGATTCTGCAATATCGCATCTAATTATTCACCAGAAAGATTAGAGGTATCTGCCTCATATTACCCAGCCTTGTTTGTCTCCCCTCACTATAACCCATGATGATTGCCCCGCTAACCGCTGGAATGCAATAGCATCGCGACTCGACCTTTGAGACGTCGTCGAAATCGCCGCTGACAATGGCTCAAGCCTTCTTAACTACCGTGTTAGTCTCTCTACATTATTCCCAAACACCTTAGCCATGGAGTCCCCGTGTTCGTCGCCGCACACCGCCAGCATGTTTCGATACTTGAACCCAAAGTCGCTCTTGACGATGCAGCAGTTGGAAACGACCATTATACCCGTCTCCCTGTCGGGAGAACCTCTGATGTTTGTGGATGAGTTGACACTTGCTAACCCGGGAACTCTGGTGAATAGTAACCAGCGGACGAGAAACCAGTTCCGCCCGCGCGTGGGCAAGGGAGGCTCGGCCAGTTATCAGTTGCGACAATATGCTGAGGTGACGCTTGGCGGTGGCAGTTTGCGCAAGGTTGTCAAGCTTCCGGAAGGCGAGGATGAGAACGAGTGGTTAGCTGTCAACAGTGAGTTTGCAAAAATTGACCTTTGTGAGTGGGCTTGGCTAATTTGATGGCTCAGTGGTGGACTTCTATAACCAGATCAACCTTCTCTATGGTGCCATTACCGAGTTCTGCTCACCACAGTCATGCCCTGAGATGAAGGCTACTGACGAGTAAGATTCCCCTAAGCCAAGGACAACCCAGAAACTGACTGGACTAGGTTCGAGTATTTGTGGCAAGACAATGAGAACTACAAGCGTCCAACCAAGATGCCTGCACCAGCATACATTGAGCAACTCATGTCATGGGTGCAGGCGAATATTGACAACGAACAAGTCTTGCCCAGCAAGATCGGTAGGCATTGGATTGTTCCGTAGTCCTGGGAACTTACACTGATAGTCACCAGGCGTACCCTTCCCCAAATCATTCCCAGCGCTGGTTCGCCAGATCTTCAAACGTATGTACCGTGTATATGCACACATCTACTGCCACCACTACCCCGTGATTCGTGAGCTCGGACTCGAGCCGCACCTCAACACGAGCTTCAAGCAGTATGTGCTGTTTGTTGATGAGCACGGCCTGGCGAGTGGTAGAGATTACTGGGGTCCCCTTGGTGATCTGGTGGACAGCATGCTCAAGAGCGACTAGGACAAGTTTGAGGGTGAAGGAACTGGTACAAGTACTGACACTTAGCAATTGGGAGTTTTGGGCGTTTGTGGAAAGTTTCTAGAGTGTAAGAAGCTGTTTGGCTGTATGATCATGATTGATAGGGAGCAGGTTGTTAGCCTCTGCGCCATTGGGGTTCCGCACTATAGTAGCTTGCATGTGCATTAACAAGAATGAGTCCTGAGGAATCAATAAGATCTTTTAGTATTCCATGAACTGATTGACCTTCTCTGATAGAAACTCAAGAGCCAAGAGTTGCAAATGTCTGATAACTACATTTAAGGTATTTGATATTTGATATTGAGTTATGTAATCAGAAAGTGGATGCCTGGAACGGACGTAAGGCATCGAGCGCCCGAAAATTGCCGAGACCCCAGGCTACCAACAACCTCCAAGTGAATTGAAGCCGAACATCAACCATCACACCCTTCTTCTCATCTCCCTCGTCCTCGTCAAAGCAGCCGCCGCCATGTTCTCGCGACAGGTTCTCCGCGCCGCCCGAGTCGCCGCTCCTCAGCGAGCCCTCGCCCTCCGAGCCGCCCCCGTCCGATCCTTCGCTGCCGCTGCCTCGACCGAAGTCAAGCCCCCGATTTCCGTCTTCGGCGTTGATGGCACATATGCTACTGCTCTGGTAATAATGCACCACCTACAATGAAGAAAGCACCGTACCTCGAATCTTTCATTTGTCAATTGGCTTCGTAGGCCAATTGCACTCCCCTCGTCATGGCACAGAAACCTCAATTGGAATCGCGTCGTCGCTGACACGCAATTTTTTCTTTTGCGTCAATTTAGTACACTGCCGCCGTCAAGACCTCGAGCATCGACGCCGCTGCCGATGCCCTGAACAGACTCGGCGCTCTCATCGAGAAGGACCCCAAGCTCGCCGCCGTCCTGTCCGCCCCTACCCTCACCGCGGCCGACAAGAAGGCCATCGTCCAGGAGCTCGAGAAGCAGATCAACACCAAGGACGAGACCGTCAAGAACTTCCTCGCCACCCTCGCCGAGAACAACCGACTTGGACTTATCCCCGGTGTTGTTGAGAAGTTCTCCTCTATCATCTCTGCCGCCCGCGGTGAGGTTGAGCTCACTGTTACCAGCGCTCAGGTACGTTTGGGGATATATCAATCGACATGGGTTGGAAGTGGGAAGCTACGTCACAGCATATCGATACTGGGCATACGACAAGGATGGATGAACAGATGGATATCACGGCATGGAATATAAAGGACAATGGACTGACATTGTTGTCACTAGGCTCTCGACAAGCGAACCCTCAACCGATTGGAGACTGCCGTCTCCAAGTCTGCCTACGTCAGCCAGGGTCAGAAGCTCAAGGTCACCAACGAGGTATGTCTAGACCATACCATCACCAAGACTCAACTCCTAACCCCCTCCCCCAGGTTAACCCCGAGATTGTTGGTGGACTTGTCGTTGAGATCGGTGACCGAACCATCGACCTCAGCGTCTCTTCCCGCATCGCCAAGATGAACAAGCTCCTCACGGACTCTCTGTAAAACCACCAACATAGTATACAAACTCTATTTAGTGTCTCCTTTGCCTCGTCTCGTGTGATCCGTCACCACACAAAACTAGCTCTAAGCGGCTTGCCTGTCGGCTTCTGGGGCTTCTCTTCCGCCTGTTACTTTTTGAGTCCTCCGAGCCCAATTGCTGTTGTATCCCCGGGCTGGAGGAGAAGAACGGGGAGAGCGTCGATGGAAAGAATAGTGTAGGAGGGTGTGAACAGGGCATGCAATAAAGCAGTTCCCCAATTGAATTCTCTTTGTTCGGCGTGATGACTTTCAGTCTGTCTGTCTGTCTGTTGTAAAAAGAAGAAGAAAAACCAATGATAAATGATTCTCTCTGACTAGGAGGACGAGCGCACACATGATCGAAATTTTCACCCCAATCAAACAACTGGCTTTAGTGACTTGAAAATGTTTCGCATCTATTGCTATAATGTGATGACATTGAATCTTTCTTCATCACATAACAACACGAAAGAAGAACTCTACTGTATCATGACTACTTGGATTGTTGAACGATATGTCTAAGCCCCATAAACTCAGGATACCTTGCTACTCCAGAACAAGGCACAATTGGCCAGGCCTGCTTTTGAGAACGCCCAGTTACCTACTCCTTCCTCTTGACAACACCAATCTTTCTATTCACCCAATAACCGCGCAAGTCTCCTATGCTTTGGTCTCGAACTCGTCATCATGCTCATAGTTGCCATCCTTCTTGTCATCTTTGTACCTCTCAAGCTGCTCGGAGACGTAGCTGTGCATGTGAGCATCGGCTTCAGTGCGCTCCCTGGCTCGATCCGGATCATCGTGACAGATCGAGTTGGTCACAGAGCGGGTATCATCGTCAAAGTCACTGCGGGCACCGATGGACCGAGCTGTGGACGACCGCCTGATGCGAGGCATACCAGAGTGAGGAACACCTGTCTCGATGCTCCGATGGAAGATGTCATCAAAGTAGTGGCCCATGGCAATTGAAGGCGTGCGAGGAGTATGAGGAAGGCGACAGTTGACGCTATAGAATGTTAGCAAGCTTGTTCATTACCAGAAGATCACACAAAACATACCCAGTATCATGAATCATGCGAGCAATCAATCCAGTCCATCCACACTGGTGAGTAGCTCCCAGACCACGACCGTTATCACCATCAAAGAATTCGTGGAACCAAAGGTAATCCTTCCAGTGCTCATCAAAGTCAAGACGATCATCACCGCCGTTGATGCTGCGTCTTCCGTCATCAGTACGGGCGAAGAGGTGCTGCAAACGGTGCTGGATCTCTTCAGATACCTTGCCAAGGTGCATGTAATCGCCACTACCAGTCGGGCACTCAACCTGGAAGTCTGGTCCGTAGAAGAGGAAGAACCGTTGCAGGGATTCCACAAGCAGGAAGTTGACGCAGAGCCAAATAGGTCCTCTCCAGTTACTGTTGCCGCCAAACAGACCACTATCTGAGTCACCTGGCACGTATCCAACGCAGAACTTCTGGCCATTTACGTCCATGGAGAATGGGTTCTTCTTGTGAAACTTGGAGAGTGAGCGAATACCGTGGTCACTGAAGAACTCGTCCTCGTCAAGCATGCGCTTCAGGATCTTCTCCAATCGGTCCTTGCTCACGATGGACAACAGAATACGGTTGCCCTTACCTCGCTTTCGAATACTGGCCATGTTTCTCTCAGCGAGATCGCATCGGTTCTCGATGAACCAGTCAACTCTCTTCTTGAAAGAAGGGAGCCGGTTGATCAGCTCTGGTTCCAGAGTAATGGTCGCATAAAGAGGGATCAAGCCCACAAGCGATCGCACGGGCAGCTGCTGGATCCAGGGGCCGCCCCAGGAAATGGCATCATAGTAGAAGCCATCCTCTTCATTCCATAGAGACTTTTCGTCCTTATGGCCGGTTCTGAAGGTCATCGCATCACTAATGAAGATGAAGTGCTCGAAGAACTTGGATGCGATATCCTCATAGATTCGGCGATGCTTGGCCAGCTCAAGAGCAATGTTGAGCATAGAAAGACAGTAGAACGCCATCCATCCAGTACTGTCAGCTTGCTCGAGGACACCACCAGTGGGCAGAGGCTCTGAACGGTTGAATAAGCCAATGTTGTCTAGACCCAAGAAACCTCCTTCGAATACGTTCTTGCCATCGGTATCCTTACGGTTCACCCACCAGGTGAAGTTGAGAAGTAGCTTCTGGAATACGCGCTCTAGGAAGTCCAAGTCCTGACGACCATACATCTTGCGCTCGATCTTGAACGTTCTGAAAGTCGCCCATGCATGAACTGGGGGATTCACGTCACCAAAGTTCCATTCGTATCTGAAGACATGTTAGCACATGATGTTCAAGGGATCAAAAAGCAGAGCAAGTCACTTACGCCGGCAACTGTCCGTTGGGATGACAGTACCACTCTCGAGTGAACAAATCAAGCTGCTTCTTGGCAAAGTCGGGGTCAATCATGGCCAACGGAATACAGTGAAAGGCACTATCCCAAGCAGCAAAGAAAGGATACTCCCATGAGTCGGGCATGGATAGAATGTCGTCGCAGTGCATATGTTTCCAGGCTGAGTTCCTGATGTCTTTCCGGGAAGCTGGAGGAGGCGGCATAGTAGGATCACCATTCGCCCAGTGATCCCAGATGAAGTGATAATGTTGCTTAGTCCACATCATGCCGGAGAAAGCTTGTCGCTGGATGTTGCGCAAATCATCTGCCATGGGAAGAGGGCTGAGTCTGTAGTAGAACTCATCGGCCTCCTCCTTGCGGGTCTCAATAACATCATCGAAGTCTTCCTCGTCTAGGTAGTTGTCGTCTCTCCTGGTAAAGCGGAATCGAACGACTGAGTCAGGAGTTAGTTGCAAATTTTGTTGCTTGGAATCAATGATGCTTACCAGCACATTCGCCAGGGTTAACACCGCCATCTTCGTTAAAGTTGAACCATGCAGCACATTTTGTGCCGGTCTTGGCAGGGTTAACGGCCCCCTTCTCTCCGTCGACGATGTATCGATGGAACGCATCCTTGACATAGGGTTGCTTGTTCTTTTGGTCATAGAGAGCCTTGAAGTTGGTATCGTTCTCGGTGAACATGAATTGGGGCATCACATCGTCGCCGCTGGAACCAACGCCGGGGGAAGGGGAGCACAGGAAGTGTCGCTCACCCAAGCTCCAGTGGTTAGACTTGGCCACATTCTCGTCGACGTATTTAATTGAAGGCTTCCTCTCCTCTGGCTCTCGGCCCCAGCTCCAAGTGTTGCGGAACCAAACCTGGGGAATGATGTGGAGAGGCGCAGGGTCCGGGCCTCGGTTCCAGGCAGTAACTCGGAAGAGGATCTCATCAGGGTCATCGGTCTCTTTCGCTGTCTCAATGAAGATGTCCCAGTATCTGTCCTCGTCGAAGACGCCGGTATCGGTGATCTGGTATTCTTTATCTTCCTTTCCTCGTCGAGCGTTTTCGTCGATCAGATCTTTGTATGGGAACTTTTTCTGTGGATATTTGTAAAGGAATTTCATGTACGAGTGCTATCATGACTGGTCAGCTTTAGAGTGAGTTTGGGAAAGTGGACGGATTACAGTCTAAATGAATCGTTAGCAGGCCAATTGAGTGAAAGTGAGATTGCGAGGATGACTGACAGGAGTGTTATCGACGTGGAAGTGAGCCTCTTTTACACTCTCGCCATGGTTGCCTTGGGGATTTGAGAGGCCAAAGAGACGCTCCTTGAGGAATTCACTGTAGACTCATTAGCAATCGTGGTTCAATGTCCAGCTGTGGCAATTAACTAACTCTTCCTCGTTCCAGAAGCTGAAGCCGATATTTTGGTAGCCGTGTGTATCGCAGACACCAGCGATACCGTCTTCACCCCAACGGAATGCGCGTGAGCGAGCATGGTCGTGAGGGAAGTCTGACGTAGCTTGTTAGTGCCGCTGATGAGATGCGACATTGAAAATGGTGACTTACGGCTCCAGGCGTCTCCGTCGTGGCTGTAATCCTCTCGGACTTTGCGTTGGTTAGCAATTGGCTTATCATGACTGGTCCTGGTTGACCACTGTCAGAATCACATGCCTGTAGCCCATTGTCTCTCAGCAACATAAGGGCCCCATTTCTTCCAGTACTTGATACGATCGCGATCGTCCTTGAGGCGTCTCTCTTCCTCGGTGAGGTATTCGTGACCGTCATGAACAACCATGGCTCAGAATGAAGCTCAACGAGAGCTCGACGAGGGGCGGGAAGCACGGGCGACGATCGACGAGGGGTAGCAACGGTTTACTTTGGTGGGGGGATGATGAGGTCAATTGGAGCGTGTGGGGAAGCGGAGAGGGGAAGAATAACAAGTAAAGGATGAAGGATGACGGCGAGACGCTTCAGGAGTGTAGGTACAGTAAGTCTCCTCTGGTGAGGAGAGGATGAAGAGAACAGGACGAAGAGGGAGAGGAGGTGAGAGGTTGGAAGAAAAGAGACCGAGCAAGAAAAACAGCTCCCCAACGTTAGTCCTTAGTCTACCTACCTACACCCTAGGCATGTACCAAGAAAGCGAGACAGACAAGACACACGGGATCGACGATGGTGGGTAGGATCAAGAATGATAGTCTCGGTTGTGCCTGAGGCTTGGACTAGTTTGGCCGCCGTCTTTGCTCTCTATTGTGGCTTCCTCCTATCTCGTTGAAGTTGATTTTTTTGGTTCCTGGCTTTCCTGATAACCTAACCCAAGGATAGCACATGGCACATGGTTCAACGAGGACCGCTGACCAACCGATTGTATCAGCGGCCGCTGCATATCCTCCGCTGTTCTCCAAACATGGGTATTTGCCTCTGAATTGGTACTAGACCTGCCAGCTCTTGCAGTAGAGTGACATTGAACTCTACGGTTAGCAACAGGCGGTTGGACATGGACGGACCTGGCTCTTCAACTCCACCAAGAACACCATCATCGGCCATCACTCGGCGGGCTCACAGTTGGATGAGAGCACTACGGTCTTGTCTGATATGAGAATGCTCCGTCAACAAGAGAAACACTGCATGATACACAAGAGACAAACATTCTTGTCATGTTACACATAATTTCTCTTATACGAGAGTCATGAAGCGTTCACTGCAGAGACAGCTTCTACATGCCGGTGAAGCCATGGCGTTTGCATGGTGGCGTTTCATAGTACCTAATCCGCAACGCTAAAAAGCTTCCTGAGGTTTTTTAACGCGGCAATGACGTATTTCCAGCAAGGAAAGAAAAAGTTGAGCGCTGTTGTCAGAATCAAGATTCTGGACCATGTTCTCTCGTGAAAGCAGAATATGACAAGTCCTATTTTTGGTAGACTCGAGTCAAGAGAAATCGATAGAATCCACAAAATCAAGAGATACCTTGCCAATAGGATGCGGATAGAGTTTTTTCGGTTTACCCAGCTGGGGAAATCTTGGCTGGGAAGGTTAGGATTCTCTCATCTTATCCTTGTCTTCTCCAAACTTGTGCCCCATAGTTCCATACGTGTTGCCCAGCGTCCAGGCTGCAGATGCGAGCATGTTGGAGATCCGTTACCTGCCATCGATTCATATCATATAGGTAGTGACAACAAGCACAACATTGAGACAGCATATATGACCTCAATATAGTTAATTGTTGACTGCTGTCAGCTGGGCTTTGATACAATGTCACGGCAGTCAATTTTTACTACGGACGATTCTCATTCACTATCAATCAAGAGGTTTGATGATAATGTCAACATGTCGGGGCCTTTTTGGTGCGATTACTTTCCGGGAAGGGTCTTTCTCTGAGATGATAAACTTATCATATTACTTCGTCGACTACTAATTGAATGGGTTCGAAGTGGACGCCTTACTGACGTATTCCAAATAAACATAGCAACCCAACTTTGGGTCTAATCTCAAATCTCCATCTGTTTCACTCACTCACCACGCTGCTTTGTATTACCGAATACCCTGTATCGAGAAGTCGAGGTGTAACCACTGCGGGTTATATATCAAGTGTGTAAAGGGGCATACAAACACTCGGTATCGACGCCTGTGTCTAAGTAAGTATGTTACCTAGGTAGGCACAGAAAGAAGTACTAGGTGAAATTGAGGGTAGTAAAATCGCCTACTGCCTGAACCTGTATTGCGTTGCTGGATACAAATATCGAAGCCACAGTTCCAGCCTCATCAATATTTACGACAGTCGAATCCATCTTTATTCCCGGAGACAACCACAATCACATGAAAGAGGACTCAATTTCGGAACGACATCAAAATCTCGAGGTTCCAGGGTAGACAATCCACTAACACGATCTCCCATGATCCCCTGCTAGGGGCAACTCATGATCCTTGTTGAGCCTCAGGTCACGGTTAATTGCAATAGCCTTGTGGTAAACGTGCATGCCCAGTCAGCTGTGCCCTTGTAAACGACACGGCGCCTGTTCCTGAAAATGACGTTAAGCCACCTGTGTCGAGAGAGAAATCATTGGACCAGGACCATCCCCGGTGGCACCCAAAGGCTCACCCAGGTACAGAAGAGCTGCCCTGCTTCAAAAATCGCCAAGCTTGTGCCAACCTGTTCCAAACGTAGCCAACCTACGCCTCGCCTCAACAAGCCTCATCCCCATCGTCAGATGCCTACTCCGCCACCATAGGCTTCGTGGCTGTCTTGTCAATTCGTCGTCACCTTCGTTTATTTGCCATCTGGCGACCGTTTTCCCATATTAATTATTAAAGCTGGTTCTCAATTATAACATTTTCATAAACTCCTCTCGAATTCCGGATTCCGTCTCATACCGCCTAGGTTTTACATACATCTATCTGAATTAAGCTAGCGACACTCGATAACACGTTCACTATTCCACCCGACACCTTTTTCTTTCCTTGATTATTATTCAAAACTAAGTCTTGTACACAAAAAGAATACAATGTCTGACGCTATATCATCATTTATCCGGAGGGTAATTGTCGAATCTCCGCCTGGAGAATGGGCTATGCGCCAGCTTCGCGAACTACTCATTGGCGCCCTCAAGCAAGGCCCTATTCCTCAACATGTTTCTTTTGAGATGGATGGCAACCGACGATATGCTCGAAATCATAGAATGGAGACCGTAGAGGGTCATCACCGAGGATTTGAGGCGCTGGCTAGAGTATTTTACCCACAATCCCGCCATTGTGCGACGTGCTAACGTGTAATATCTAGATCATGGAAATTTGCTACAAGTCCGGAGTCAAGGTAGTGACTGTATACGCCTTCAGTATTGAGAACTTCAACCGACCAAAATATGAAGTGGAGGGTCTGATGGAGCTGGCCAAGATCAAGCTGGAGCAGCTAACAAAATATGGCCATATCCTCGACCGTTACGGTGCCCGTGTGCGCGTCTTGGGCCAGCGCGACATGATCCGACCCGACGTTCTTGAAGTGGTCGACAAGGCTGTCGCGAGAACTAAGCACAACAACAAGTCAGTTCATCGTACCCGAAGGGGCGAACCAATTGCTAACGCGTATCCAGGGCCGTTCTCAACATTTGTTTCCCATACACCTCGCGAGCCGAGATCACCTCCGCAGTGAAATTAACAGTGCAAGAGTTCCTCGCTCCCACACCTCCTCGAAGCACGCCCTTCTCCCCATCTCGAATTCGACAGAAGATCCTTTCGCGCCAGCTGGACGGTCGCGAGGGTCTGCCTACAATCCCGGATGTCCTCCCCGAAGAGGTCGAACCATTAGATGGAGATGATGCCAAGAAGGACAGCGATGGAGATTCCTCATCGCCTACACTGCAACCCGACTCCCCTCCTCCTAGCCTACGCGCAAGGAACAGCGCTGCTAGCCTTTCGGGCTTACCGAACCCCGAAACAATCACAGCCGAGACCCTGGACAAGCACATGTACACGGCAAACGACCCGCCCCTAGATATCTTTGTACGAACCAGCGGAGTCGAGCGCCTTAGCGACTTCATGCTTTGGCAATGTCATCAGGATACACAGATCTTTTTCATCGATACTTTGTGGCCGGACTTCGACCTCAGGGACTTCATCTGGATTCTGCTCGAGTGGCAATGGAGACAAAAGCAGAAGGATCGCGACGAGGCAGTGGTTCGGCCTTCTTCTGTTACAGCGTGATTTGATTCTGGTGGCAGTGATACCCTGGTTGTAGAAAATCCAAACAGTGATCATAAGTAGTCTCGGGATGGTTTGAGAAAGGCGTGTGAATTTGAAGATTTTGGTGTTAGTTTTGCCGGGGTTAGTGAGCGATAAACTTTGATACGCTCATAATATCATTTTCTTTGTTTATACAAGATAAGCTTGTCTGCGTCCGTTCTACACTGCTTCTAAATTGGTTCTTTGTACTAAACAGATATTTCATCACCGATGGATGTCAGGTTATGACGGAATTGCTATCGATAGTGGTACCCCACGCGGCTTAGGACATTCCTCCATGATCAATATCTGCTTAAGCACTAAAGATTTGTGCATTATATTCGAACATGGAACTGAGATTGGAGAAGACAGAAGCATTGTCTTTGAATTCGACGTAGTTGCCAACTTGGAGACTAATCTGGTTAAATGTTAACATTGATCTCAGATGCATGTGCCTTTTTTCGTCAAGGCACTCCGTCATCGGGGGCTGGTTTCTCCGGGGCTACTCCCTAGAGTTATAGCGTGTACAGTGGGCGCCGCCGCATTCGTAGCGCTAGGTGAGTCTCCAAAATCGAATGGGAGTGGAAGGCAGACAGCCAGCCCATCCATCCAATCCATATCCCATCCCGCTTTCGTTTCTGCTACTACGCGTGCTCTCTTTTCTCCCCTCCTCATTATACACAATTCTTCTCACCACTTATGGCACCAGAGCGCAAAATGACCTAGCCTTTTGTTTTCTACCTGGCCGATACCAACTGTTACTTGCCTATTTACTTCCTGTCCACATCATAGCTCTCTCTTGAATCAAACTTTCTGCCGCCAGCTTCGTCCCGCCGTCTAACCTCGAAGTGATCGACCGAGCCGCCTCAGTCCTCTCTCTCATCTTTCGCGTTTTCCACCATGAAGTCGGCCAAGGCGCCCGCGGCGGAGAACTCGTCGCACCGCCGGTCGCAGCCCGTCCGCCAGACTCGTACGAACCCTTCGCGAAGCATCGCGAACTTGGGTCGTTCTGGTGGTGCTGGCAGAGACTCAATCGGCGGTGCCGAGCAACCCATCGACATTTTCCCTGCGATTACACACTTTGCTGATGCCATTACTGCACTCCCAAAGGAACTCGTTCGGCATTTTACACTCCTCAAGGAGGTGGATGCCAAACTTTTCACCCCCGAAGATCAGCTCTTCCGACTTGTTGAAGCTGCCACCAACGCCCCTGTTTCCGAGGCACGTCCGAACAACGAGGCATCCAGCGCCAATGCTCCTGGTTCGGCGCCTATGAGTGCGCAGAATAGCTCAAGTGGTATTGCATTCAACAATAGCGTCCAGAGCGTACCTTCAGTCGATGAATCGAACAGGGATGCTGTTTTCGACCCATCCAATCTTCCTCGTCGTCACCTTTTTCGTCAGACCGCGCTCAAGATCCAAGAAATGCTTGTCTCGCTCGAAGAAAAGAACCACGTTATCTCGACAGCCAACGAAGCACTCGAAGCCCAGCTCACTCGGATTGAAGATGTCTGGCCTCACCTAGAAGGCGAATTCAGTGACGAGGCCAAATGGGGAAGCACCACACATTGGGCATATCCCGAAAATCGCTTCTCCAAGGCCTCTCATGTCGATCGAACACGGCGCGACGGTGCCGCAGCCATATCTGCAGCTGCGCAGGCCCTTGCTGACGAGGCAGCCGCTAGAAGCGATGCTCGCAAGCAGGCTGTACAAGCAAAGAAGAATTCGAGAAACCACAACAATAATCATAACCACTCTAATACTCATAACCACGATTCGGAGGGAGACGACCATGACGGTAAACACAAGCCTGAAGCTCCAAAGAAGACAGCCAAATCGCGGAAGACAGCAACAGCAACAGCGACATCGACAGCGACAGCAACGGAAACTGCCAATGTCGGACTGGGCATTTCTACGGCTGCGACTAACAGCGGCAACCCGCCACAGAAGCGACGCAAAGTTGAAAAGACGACTAATGGTGCTGCGGCGACAGCAGAGCGTGCAATGAGCTCGGTTTTTGGAAATGCTGCACCGAAGGCAAAGACAACAAGTCCTAGAGCAACTCCCGCACCCGAAGCACCTAAGAAGAGAAAAGCTCTTCCTTCAGGAAGCGGCCAGTCCAAGAAGAGGTATATCCCAGAATCTGTAGGAGATGCTTTAAAGACAGGTTCTAACATGGTGAACTGTAGCAGAAACGGCGTAACTGGTTTATCCAATTCAGTCAACTCGTCGCCCGTCATCACAGAGCTACCTGAGCCAAAGCTACCCCCTGTTCGCGCATCACCAGTACCGGTTCCTACTCCAAACCCGGCTCGGACTCGTTCGCGACAGAACTCAATACAGACTGCTAACACGGATAGCAACAAGGCAAGGCCAACATCATCGGCTTCTAATAAACCCAACGGCAACACAGCTAGCACGCCAGCCGCTGGAGCCACAGCGGTTAGTGCACTTCGCAACGGTGCCGAACCCAAGACTCCAAAGGAGACGAATGCACCGATCAAAATCGAAAATCCTAAGAAAGAAGCCGAGAAACCAGAAACTGCGCCAGCGCCACAGGCACCTACTCCTACCACCACTGCCACCATCTCCACCACCGCTACAGCCGCAACCACCAGTGCTGCTACGACTGGCAGCAAGAAGGACACCAAAAAGCCGGAGGAGAATGATCGCAAGAGCGAATCGCTACCACCAGTTCCACAGACGGCCACAGTCACAACAAAGAGTGGGCGCGCCAGTAAACCATCAACGCCAGCATTGGCAACGTTCCAAGAAGCAGTGCAGCCCCGAGCACGCTCATCGAGGAACAATGACGGAACTGGTACTGGAAAGAAAAACCAGAAGAAAGCTGTACCTACCATTCATGCAGCTGTTGCTGCTCAACTGGCCGAAGAAGATACGAACAGCAGCATGCAAGGCGACGAAGATGACGGTGATGTTGATGCAGATGAGCCAACATACTGTTACTGTAATGGGGTCTCCTACGGCGAGATGGTAGCTTGCGATGCTGCTGAGTGTCCTCGTGAATGGTTCCATTTGGAGTGCGTAGGACTGAAGGTCGCACCAACATCAACAGGCAAGTTGTTGCAATAGAGGACTGAACTATCAGACGAACTAAACGCTAACTTGTTGTAGCGAAATGGTATTGCGAGGACTGCAAGGAACGCCTCAAAGCGGGAGGTAAGAAGGCCAATGGTCGATAGAGGTCAGGCGACATTTGCGTGCCGCGAGTCACGGACCAGTCACGATGGCCTCATTCTGAAACCGACGATTGGTTCTAAAGCGAATTGCACTGCCCATAGACTGAATGGTCGAATGTATACGACAGACACATATGGCGTTTCCTTTGTTTCTTGGGATAGCGGTGGACGCGGTCATACAGTACCCGTTCCTTGTTTCTGGTGTTCTCAAATGGTTGAGGAAGGGTTTGTTGAACCGAGGGTTATGTTATCAAGTTCTCATCTGGAAGCGCAGATGCTGTATAGGGACTGGGACTAAGCGTCCAGGTGTTATTCTCAATTCTATAGAAAGCGTTGTGGTGTAGCGGGCGAAGGTGCGAATATGGGTGGAGAGTCAGGGGCAAAATGCGGGGGAGTTTGAGGGGTGTATATTGCATTGCATTGCATTACTTACATTGGCCCCCGCCTGGGGCGGAATGAATACACCGTTGGATTTGACCAATGAAAAGCACTTGCTTGAAATGTGTTAGTGATGACCGGATGAGAAGAGGCGAAGAGAAGAGCGGGAGTCCGGGGAAATGTCACGATGTTTGGGCTGGTGGTTAGGTCGGTTGTGCTCAGTGTTGAGATCACAGCCACCCCAGCGAGCTTGACACCAAGGTTCGAGTCGAGGGTGGTCCAGCCATGGTCACGAGGTTCAGGATGCAGACCGCTAAGAGCAAAATGTTAGGTAATTGATTTTCTGAGCCGCCAGAGTGCAAGGGGTAGCTTTGATGCATTGGTCAACGGCAGAGGGCGACAAGGGGGAGCTTCTATTATTCTGGTGGTTGTGAGGGTAGCGAAGCTAGGATCTGCAATGTTGAGGAGCAAAGGAACTAGGCTATGTAAGGAAAGTAAGGGGAGAGAGAAGGGACGAGAAGAGAGAAGAGAAGGTGTTTGGAAAGGTTTCGAGCTCAACAATGTCACACGGAGATGGAGGTTCCGGGGGTTCGGAATTTGGAAGGGGGTCGGCCGGTTATTAGTCAGAGAGACAGTGGGAGTCAAGTGACGCGTTGGAAGAGTGATGGAGAGTGAAAGTGACAGGCAGATCCGGGTCATGACGTTAAGGAAAATCCGGGGTAAATCTGTCCCTCTTAATGGCCGGTGTCTTTTTTGTCTGCTCCCGTCTTCGCCCTTTTACCTTCGGTGATAGGCTCCGGGGGGTGCGGCTGCGGGTACGCGGCGCTTATAAGCTGTAAGTAAGTGTCCCGGCCGCGCTCCGAGTCCACTGGTATTACACTCATGATGATATATTCGTGATCGAACACAGATCTGGAAAGTCTTGACGATGGTGCCGAAATCCGAACAGGATTCCGAGAACCTGCAATGTTGTTGCACAATGATGGTATTGTGAACCTCCTTTTCTGAATGATGGCGATCTTGGTTGGCATTCAACAACCTAGGCATTAAGGCGCCTCAGTCTGGAGTGTATATTTGATGAGGCGGTGTCTATCCTATGTCATCTGAAGAAACAGCCGATATAGCTTAATTACACGATATTCCGGGGGGGAACGAGCTGAGCAATCTCATCTAGGTCGGACACCATGAGGCACGTGCAACAGCTGAATCGCATGTTGCCAGGATGCTGGTCGTACTATGGCATATCATATGGTCAGTGTGATTGTGGTATGTTTCTTGGCTGTCTCTGCTTAGCAATTGGGGGTTGTTCAAGGCTGTTGATATTGAGATGAGGTTTCGGGATACTAATAACGACCGTACAATATTAGCGTGATTGGTCTCTGTTGTCACCACTGAAAATAGGAGCCCGGCTGGCATTCCTGGTCCCTGGGCGGCTGGAGTCGGTGTTCGTCTCCATGGTCGGTCTCGGCCTGGCGTGTTTAAGCTCCAGTTGGCGTCGACTAGGGCCGGAGGAAGCGGGGTGCCGGTATCGACGATGCCCACCCGAGAGGGTAATGTTTACTTGAAAGGAACTCTTCTAGAGGATCTGAAATCTGGGGACCGGCATCTTTGCCGGTTCTCGAAGGAAATGCATCCCTCTTACGTTTCGTTAGCATTTTTAGTTTCTCTCAAGTTTGTCTTCTCTGGCGGGATCTGTGTCTCGAGGTAGTTCGAGCATGAGTGCGGCGTTGTATATACAATTGGGAGTGGTAATAAGCCGGCGGTGCAAAGCGGGTAAGGTATCTTGAGGCAAAGATACTCTTTTTCGTACCGAGGGGTGTTATGCAGCGCCTCAAACTCTGCTGTTTTAAGACGGCCCTTGTGACCTGAGTGGCCACTGTACGCTAGGTATAGTAGCAATGTCCCCTTTTTTTCGCAAAGGTGCCGTTCTTGGGGCTTCTAGCTTGGGGGGGGGGGGTCTAGAAGGAACGGATGCTTAGAAAAGGCCATTGCCGAATCGCGTTGCTGGACTCCCGACGTGGCCGACATTCTTTAGGTCACGAGGAACTCGGCGAATCTGTCAATATGTTATTTATTAATTTCGAGATCTGGGGCTTTTTGATGCAATTCCTGTGAAACGAAGGCGGGGTTGTGTTGTTTCTATTACTCTACGGATACAGGTGCAGCTGTCAATTCGCTGACGAAGGATGTCATTATGTTACGTTTTGCTACGTTACGTTTGGTTGTTGTTGAACTGTAGTAAGAATCCACTGGCTGGCTCAGGAAAACAGGTTGTCTCGCAAAGAGGAGGAGTACTGTTAGGTAGGTAGGTAAGGTAGGTGGAAGAGCCTTGTCCGCGGAGTGTATAAGTGCAAGTTCGTATAAGTGACATGGTCTTCCATGTTGCAAGTTGTACAGCATATACATACATACGTCAAATGAATACATGAAGACGCAATGCAAGATTCTGGGGTAAGGCAAGGACATGACTGACTGCCTAGACTGCCTGCACTGTAGAAACATCTGATGGTCAGCAAGATGATGTGCAATTTGACGTGTTGTTGCCAAGACGAGATTTGACAAAATTAGCAGACAGACAAGCAAAGGCAGCTGGGGAGTTGATTTTTTCTGTTAGTCTTGGCTTCTCAGCGAGGTCGTTCTCATTACCAAATCTCGACGTGTTTCGTCCAATCGAGTGAGTGGCACACCTCTTTTTCTTCTTTTAGGCCGATCCGGCGTTAGCGGCTGCAGCGAAATTCTTTTCTTTGTTTGGACATTGGATCTCTGAGCGGCAACGGCTTTTGACATCTCATTACTCGCTAATAATTCATCATTGGGCGGTTCTCTTCAGAATGGATGGATACTTGGTGAGCTGCGACATTCATCCTTGACTGACCGAGATTCCATGATGGATGGACATGGCGTCGTCTGTGACAGTGACAGTCCAGGTAATGAATGACTGTGACAGACAAGCCATGGTGTCGTGTCGAATGCTCACCTGACGTCTCCAGACCCGAAAAGTCCATCCAGTCTTTGATTTCTATTACCCAATATTGTGCGATCCCGAGCTAAACAAATGCCCCGTGCATGAGTATGAGGTGCCAAACACCAACAACAACGTCCCTGGACTGGCCCCAGTGGCGCCGCTCCTTAGCCTCTTTTCTGACTTACTGTTGCTCATCGTTCGGGGTTCGCCTTGAATCTTGCCTTTTCCCTTCCTTGTCCTGCTTGTCTCGTCTCGGTCTTGGGTCTTGGATCCCTTTCCCTGGCGTTTGGACCCTCCGGTCCCCGTCATGAGGTCCCCATTGAGGTCCCGTCCCTAGTTCCATTACCCATTCCTTGTCTTAGTCCTAGTCATAATAAATGGTCGTTGTACTAGACTAAACTTCATGGAGTTGCCTCGTGGAGTCGTTCGTTCGTTTATAACTATCCCCAAGCCCCCGAGCCCTGATGCTCGAGTCGCTCTGTTTCTTCCTTTATGATTCCAGATTATTTTGACGATAAGAAAGTATCCTCTGACCTTTAGATCTTATCTCTTGGTCATCATTCTCTCCGAGTATCGCAGACCATTTCGTCATCGCTTCTCGCCGCCCTCTATCGGCCTAAGCTCAACAATACCTACTACGACAGCACCGTATAGCAACAAAGACTCCGGATCCGGTGGCTCATAGAACGCCACTGCTATTTCGTGAATATTCTTTTTATCCGAGCCTGATATTTTTGCCAACCGTTTGGTTGGCGATCTCATTCCTACCTAGCCTGCCTACCTAGACTATTCCTCACCTGACCATTCCGTCCTCTCTCGCTGAGGTCGGCCATTGCATATCTTTATATCTTTAATTGAATGGCCCTCCCTCTTAGCCCCACGCACCACGCGGTGCCTCAGTTTGACCTTTCTGCTCTGCTCAAGGCCAAAATGTCACGCCCCGAATCTCCCAACAGCAACAGCGACAAGACTGCTCGATCGTCCTTCTCGTCTGTCCGAGAGAACGATGATGGCCTAGCCCAGACTTTCACCCGCTCAAAGATTTCCTCCTACACTCAAGGGCCGGAAGAGGTATTCGATGAATCACCCTCACCCTCCGCTGAGATTGCACAGCCGTCTTTTCAGGCTCCTCTGACGCAGCCTCACAGTCGGCTTCATGGCTTCTGGTTCCCCGCGGACAACTTTCGCGGATGGAAGCAGATCCCCATCAAGGGCAAATCCGCCAGCCGCAGCTGCGAGGATCTTCACAAGCTATCCATGACATGGAGCTCTCCAGCACCTCCCGCCGTCACTGAGAAGGCTTCACCCAACAGCTACCAGACCGGATCTTCTCCTCTCGAGAGACTTCCCAGCGAAGTTTTGGGTACGTAAACTTGCGCGCATCGCATGCCAAACAGTTCACGAACCCTGCTGAACCCCGGTCCCAATTATATGACACACCTTGTACTAACATGTCGATCACAGGTGCCATTATCGACCTTCTCGTCATCGAGATCCCTCCCAATGGTCTTACACCACGAAATGCCGACCTTATGGCTCTTCTTCTTACTTCGCGATCTATTCATGCTGCGACTCTCAACACACTCTACCGTCACATCACGATTCCTCACTCTCGCATCTTCCGAAAGTTCCTCGCAACCATCACTGAGTACCCCGCGCTCGCATCTATTGTGCGGCGGCTCGACTTCAGCCACTTTAACCCCTCCACCATCTTCTCTACTGCAAGCGAGAGAGCCCAGACTCGAAACCTGACTTCCGAGACCCTCTACAAATGTCTCGAGCTAACCCCATACCTGCAGGAGTTCCTGGCGCAAGAGTATATCGATGAGGATCTTGGACCCGATGTTATCAAGAAGCTCTTCTTCGAAATGCCCCGGCTCCAAGCTATCGACTTTTGCGGCTGCTCCTCTCCTTCTTTCAAGAATTCGTTTACTAGCCTCCTCCAGGCTCAGTGGCCAGATTCTTTGACTCTTACCCGTATTTCGTTCCACAAGTGCCTGAACTTGCCAGGCTCCGTCTTCGAGGCCATCCTACCTCGGCTCGAACGAGCTACTCACCTCGATCTCGCTGGAACCAGAGTGACCGACAAGGCGTTGCAGAGCTTGCCTGAGACGGCAAGACTCACACACTTGAACTTGGCCAAGTGCCGAGAGTTGACCTCTGAAGTTGTTGTCAAGTTTGTCACAACTCATCCCGCGATCATCCAGACCATTACTGTCCTTAGCCTTGCTACCAATGCCAGCAGCCACCTCCTGCTGGGCAAGGCGGATGTTGATGCTATCCTTCCCCGACTGCCCCCTACCCTTCGATCGCTGAGTCTCAAAGGTAGCAGAATGGATCCTTCCCAGATTCCTCTTCTCACCCCTCTGGTCCAGCATCTGGAGGAGCTTGCTATTGGCCGAGGCCTCGATCTTCGTGACATCCACCAGCTCCTGTACCAAGCCCAGGAGTGGATTCCTCACAGTCTCCGATACCTCGATATCTCCGACCTGGACACTATCATCGGTAGTGCCAACGCACTTCTTACCCCTGCCTCCGCCCCGCTGCAGGTTATCGAGCTCGAAGAGCGCGCATACGAGCGAGCGGCCAAGGCTAAGAAGAACCTTGAACGTGCAGGATGGACCCCCAAGGAGTTCGGAAGCCGTTACTGGCTAGTCCGCTTGAACACCGACGGAGCCTCTCTCGACAGCGGCGCCCGGTGGTGGAAGCTGGGCGCTGAGAGCTGGGGCATGAGGAAGATCCCGGTTGCGGAGGCCGACGTCGGAGGCATGTATGGCACGTTCATGTTCGGCCGAAGGCTGTAAAATGCCAATCTCCGACACCAGTTGCACGGATCTCTCTACTCTCGTATCATTGTTCTAAAGGTGTTATGGTTTGATTATATGGGTAGACTCGGATTGCATATTGATTTGATATCCCGGCGCACAGCGGTCAAAATTAGCGGTAAAAGCAAAGTCATTTTGATGGAAAAAAGCGTTCTGAAGCATGGATAATGGCGAAGGAAAACGTGTAGATAATCAATAATGACTTTCATGAAATGACTCATCTTGATTGGTATAACTGTGAATGTATGGATTGTGTGAGCAAACAATCTCTGTTGCTGCTTTTCCAACGTTAGTATGATGATGGATGGCTGTCTGTATCTGCTTGCAAGAAGTTATACTAAGGCCTCAGCCTATCAGAATTTAGACTATGCATGTTCAACCATTTCGAGACTATGCAATTTATAAATATGCGGAGGTTACCATTGATCTTATCTTTGGTCTAAGAAGGGGAGATAATATCCATATCGATAACCTAACTATTCTTAACCTCAATCAATCTCGCAGCTTTCCCGTGTGGCATAGGTATAGCTTGATGTGGCGTTGTGATGCCGGTGGCTGGACGAGATCACGTGGCAGCTAAAACCGGAACAACCAGGGGCCGTGGCAAGAACAGTCTCCTGCGACGTAACCGCGCCAAAGCGTGCCTTGCTCCTTGAATAAGCTCCAACTTCAACGACATATACAGCTTTGGTGCTCGACAGCATCATGGCTCCTAAACCGGATACCCCGTTCCGCTCTGCGGACATGAGCATGGTACAGCTCTATGTCTCTAATGAAATCGGCCGCGAAGTCGTTACGGCCCTCGGCGAGCTTGGTCTCTGCCAATTTCGCGATGTAGGCAACAATCCATCAATTCTTGCATCAAGAATCGAGGCTAATCTATCGGTAAATCATGCAGCTTAATGAGGATGTCAGCGCATTCCAACGCACCTTTACTCAGGAGATTCGGCGACTCGACAATGTTGAGCGACAGCTGCGTACGTCATTCAAAGTGATCCACCACGAACATACGAATCTAACACATTGCAGGATACTTCTACGCTCAGATGGATAAAATCGGAATCCCGCTCCGAAAGCTGGACCTCGACGTTGAGCGACTTGCGTCTCCCTCAACTTCCGAAATTGACGAGCTTGCTGAGCGAAGCCAGAAGTTGGAACAGCGAGTTTCTGCCCTGAACGAAAGCTACGAGACTCTGAAGAAGCGCGAGGGCGACTTGACCGAGTGGCGATGGGTCCTGCGTGAGGCCGGCAGCTTCTTCGACCGCGCCCACGGAAATGTCGAGGAGATCCGCGCTTCTACTGACAACGACGATGCTCCTCTTCTGTCTGACATCGAGCAAAACCAGGGTGGCCCCGATGCCGATCGTTCTTTCTCTGGCATGAATATTGGCTTCGTCGCTGGTGTCATTGCTAGAGACAGAGTCGCCTCCTTCGAGCGTATCCTCTGGCGAACTCTGCGCGGTAACCTTTATATGAACCAGTCTGAGATTCCCGAGCCCTTGATCGATCCTACTAACAACGAGGCCATCAACAAGAACGTCTTCGTTATTTTCGCACACGGCAAGGAGATCCTCAACAAGATCCGTAAGATCTCCGAGTCCATGGGTGCTGATGTGTACAATGTCGACGAGAACAGTGATCTTCGACGAGACCAGATTCACGAGGTCAACAACCGACTGGAGGATGTACAGAACGTTCTACAAAACACCCAGGCCACTCTTCAGGCAGAGCTTAAGCAGATCTCCCAGTCGCTGTCTGCCTGGATGGTTCTTGTCGCCAAGGAAAAGGCCGTGTATAACACTCTAAACAACTTCTCCTATGATAGTGCTCGGCGAACTCTCATTGCCGAAGCCTGGGTACCTACCAATGATCTTCCCCTGATCAGGACGACCCTTCAGGACGTCACTAACAGAGCTGGCCTCTCCGTCCCTTCTATTATCAATAAGATTCAGACCAACAAGACGCCGCCCACTTACCTGAAGACCAACAAGATCACCGAAGGTTTCCAGACTATCGTCAATGCCTATGGTACCGCCACGTACCAGGAAGTCAACCCAGCCATTCCTGTTTTTGTCACCTTCCCTTTCCTATTCGCTGTCATGTTTGGTGATTTCGGCCATGCCATTATCATGCTTTCCGCTGCTCTTGCCATGATTTACTGGGAGAAGTCCCTGAAGAAGGTTAGTTTCGAGCTGTTTGCCATGATCTTCTACGGCCGCTACATTGCTCTGGTCATGGCTGTTTTCTCCGTCTTTACCGGTCTCATCTACAATGATGTCTTTTCTATGTCCATGACTCTCTTCGAGAGTGCTTGGGAGTTTAAGAAGCCCGAGAACTACACCAACACTTCAAGCATCGTTGCCACTCTGAGGGAAGATGGTCACCGTTACCCCTTCGGTTTGGATTATGCATGGCACGGGAGTGAGAACGACCTCCTCTTCAGCAACAGTTTGAAGATGAAGATGAGTATCCTTCTAGGCTGGGCACACATGACCTACTCGCTCTGCTTCTCTTACATCAACGCTCGCCACTTCAAGAAGCCCATTGACATCTGGGGCAACTTCATCCCTGGCATGATCTTCTTCCAGTCCATCTTTGGCTACCTGGTTATTTGCATTGTTTACAAGTGGTCTGTTGATTGGCTGGGCACTGGCCGCCAGCCTCCTGGACTGCTCAACATGCTTATTTACATGTTCCTCCAGCCTGGAACCATTCCTGAGGGCGAAGAGCTTTACGCTGGACAGTCTGTTGTCCAAGTCATTCTCTTGCTCTTGGCTTTCATCCAAGTCCCCATCCTCCTCTTCCTCAAGCCTTTCTATCTTCGATGGGAGAACAGCCGTGCTCGCGCCAAGGGTTACCGTAGCATAGGTGAAACCTCCCGAGTTAGTGCTTTAGACGGCGATGATGAAGACGCCAATGGCCACGGCAACAGCTTCGACGAAGATGGCGAGGGAGTTGCTATGATCTCTCAGAACATTAGTGAGGAGCATGAGGAGTTCGAGTTCAGTGAGGTTATGATCCACCAGGTCATTCACACAATTGGTAAGTTGTTCCCGATTTACATTGGTACTGCAACTTTATTAACAAATGGCTAGAATTCTGTCTGAACTGTGTCTCACACACTGCCTCCTACCTCCGACTTTGGGCTTTGTCTCTCGCTCATCAACAGCTGAGTATTGTGCTTTGGTCCATGACTCTTGGCCCTGCCCTCAAAATGAGCGGCGTTGTCGGTGTCATAATGATTGTTGTCTGTTTTACTATGTGGTTCTTCTTGAGTAAGCATTGCCAGTCCCTTCTATCTTGTTTGTTCACTAACGCATCCCAGCCATTGCTATTCTCGTTTGTATGGAGGGTACCAGTGCCATGTTGCACTCCCTGCGCCTCGCTTGGGTCGAGTCGTTCTCCAAGTTCGCGGAGTTTGCCGGTTGGCCCTTTGCGCCGTTCTCGTTCAACACCCTGCTGGAAGAGTCGGAAGAGCTCAAGGACTACTTGGGTTAATTAGAAGGGTTCGCGTATATGTTGTCTTTTTTTTATAGCAGTAGACAGTGATATTTTTATTGTATCATAGGTAGCATAGTGCAACATTAGAAACTCTGGGCTTTTGCCAAGTTTTCTGACTTAGAAGTCAAGCTGTTTGATAGGCAGATTGCCCACGTAATGCCTTGTAACTATAGAATCAAGCCTTCTTGTACATGTCCGTGAACGTTTCTGGAGCTATATCCTCATCATCCCCAAAGAGGTGCTGTCACCTCGACAGCTCTCTCCACCACCGCTCTCACTCTGTCTGCAAAAACCTTGTTGTTAGACTCAACCTCAAGGTCTTCCAACCAAACCGTAGCATTCATCCTGTCCACTTTAATGGACACTCCTGGAACAGGAATACCGATCTTGTGCAGCCTGTCAATCTCCTTCTGTTGTCTCTCCTGGAGTTGTGTATCCTCACCGTCCTCCTCTGTCTTCATGGCATCATCGGCCTCGTCCTTCTTGATCTTATCTTCGGCGTCCTCTATAGCTGGCAGTTTGGGAATCGTGACTGGAGCAACGTTGTCTTGACCGAACTGAGCTTCGAGAAACCAGAGAAGACGCTCAAGGCGCTCCTCTGGGGAAGCAGAGTGGTGAGGGTTCACTTCAGGTAGCGAGTGCGAGTGCGAGTGCTTAGCGGAGGAGCGCTTCACAGCAGCAGGAGAACTCTCCACGGAGAAGAGAACAGCCATGACGGAGTCGGCAATGCCATCGTTGAGCATATTGCCCTCCCACTCAAGCTCAACCTCGCCGTTTGTGCGGTATCGGACTGAGACACATCCCATGACGAGGTAAGCTGCAACGAGGCTAGCAACCTCTTCATCAGCATCCTCCTGCTTCCTTTCCTCGCCATCCGTGATCATATGATCGCCATTTCCATTGCTTTGGCCATTCTTCCCACGACGCATCTCGGGGAGTTCTTCGATGTTGCCAAACGTGCCCTCCAGAGCCCACTTGACGAGGTCGACACCTGCAGCACTGAGGGTCAGGCGCTGCTTGCAGGTGATGGTGGTTGTGTTTAGACCCGCGTACTCTCGGAGATCCTCGGGCGCCATGAGAGAAAGCTTGAAGTCGTTCTGGACGAGGACGCCAGTAACGAGAGGAGGTGCAGCACTTTGATCAGGATGAATGCTCTGAGGAGGCTGAATCGATGCAAGTTTTCCAACGACCTTGGCAGTCTTATCGGCTTTGAAGGGGATACGAAGCTCTTCACAGTTGCGGGGCGAGTAGACTTTGACCTTTGCTGTTTTGTTTGCGTTGAGAGAGAGGAGTTTAGATTTGAGACGCATCATGTTGTGCTGTTCGCCATGAACAAGAATCTGTGACAAATGTTAGCATAATGTTTGGTGGTGAATGAGAGAGGAGGTAGACGTACGACGACAGGAGCTGCAACTTCTTCGATAAATTCCCGGTTCTCAACGCCATCAACGTGAGCCGCGAACGAGTATTCCTGAACGCTACACCTTCGAGGAATGAGGACTTTTTCGCCATCTCCTCCCGGCATTCGACGAGCGCCCGCCATACTACGAGACATGACTGCCTGGATCTGATCAGGTTCTTGCATGATCTGCTTAGCCATTGTGCCTTCGACACTGTAACCCGTGATGATCACACCGTTCTTCTCGCTAGGCGCCCACCGTTCTAGTAGCTCACGGCTGACACCATTCTGCAGCATACCAGGACTGGCAAGCATGACACACCCGCCAACATCGTCGAACCTGTCCAAGTTCTTGAGAGAACGGATGTACTTAAAGTCCCACGGTCCACCCTTACCAGCTCCATCGCCAGACGCCTCTGCCTCGGCCATTCGCTCACGGAACAAGCGCTTGATGTTGTCGTTCATGGCACCAACGTAGGTCTGGTAGATAAGCATACACTTCCTGGCAAGGTTACTGGCATAGTAGATGGGGTACTTCTGGAAGTCAGCATGCTTGCCCCAATACTCGTCCAGAATCAGGAGCAGCTCCTGAGCTCGTCCGAGGGCAAAGACTGGCATGAGGACGCGACCGCCTCGGTTCAGGATACTTGTGATGGACTTCATAAGGGCCTGTTCTCTCTCTAGGCGAGGGACATGAGAAGCAATGCCGTAGGTGGATTCAGTGATAAGAACATCAATCTTGACGCCCTTTGGAACCTCTGCTGACACTAAATGCCGATCTTGTTCGCGAGAGTAGTCACCTGTGAAGAAGATGTTGAGGCCAGCAATCTCGATAAGGAACATGGCAGCACCAAGAACATGGCCGGCAGGGTAAGGGGTGATTCTGATGGAGGAGATAGTATGAGTTGTGTGGTAGTCGATGGCCTCGATCTGAGGGAACGTGTTTAGATGGTCTTGCTCAGTATACACTGGCTGTGTAGTAGGATTCGATGAGGTATTGCCTACTCGAACACTATCCTGAATGAGCCACTTGTAGATGGCCTTTGTGGGATGGGTCATAAAGACACGACCCCTGAAGTTCGTCTTTGCGAGAACGTATGGTAAGGATGCTGCATGGTCGATGTGGAAACTATGGCTGATTAGCTGGGATCCTCTGGTGGCATCTGGCTATCTAGAGATAATATTGGCGACTGGCGATTCGGGACAGGACGGCATCACAAGGACGAACAGCAAGGGCGTAAGGTAAGGGAACGGGCAAACTGTATTGTATTGATCTGGCATACAAGAAAGCAAAGTCGTGGGTGTCGTCATCACGTGAGCACGATACAGGCCGCGATAGCACAGCGCAATATGACGCGGTTCTGTACCATCTGTTCTATCACATCACATAATATCAAAACACAAAGTCGTCCCTCGCCCTGTCCAGCCTATTTACATCGTCGCGGGAGTGGAAAGAGGGGGTCGCTTACTGGCTGATGAGAAGAACGTCGACGGTGCTAAGATCGAAATCGTCGTAGAAGGGCAGTGCAGCGAGTCCATCGTATGCGGGGTGTTGGCCGGCGTCAAGCTGGTAAAGGGAATTAGACAAGTATGCGATAGACTTATCGACCTGTTCTTACCATAACCGTCTTTCCCTTGTATTGAATAATATGGCACGACCTTCCCACTTCGTTTCCTCCTCCTAGGCAAAGAAACATAAGTTCATCTGAAGGATCCACTGGCTCTTCCGCCGCAGCCGCGTTCATGGCGGAAGCCTTTCGTTTGGATGCCATTGTTGTAGATCCACCGAGCTATGGTCCAGCTCACATTCGACGTCGAGGTTCTATATAGATTATTAGTAGAAGCAGCCTTCGGCCACAAGCTGTCTGATAGAAGGCTGCAGTACACAGCTGATGAAACTGCAACTGGCCGCAGGGATAACAAAAGAGATCGGATCACTATCTCCGTATCAATCAATGAATCGATGAATGAATGAATGAAATAGGCGGGCAGCACGGGCAAAAACGAGGCAGACGCGTTTCTTTGAACAATGAACGGATAAAAGCCGGCGTTTATTTGACGGGAGCTTGCTTAATTATTAGTGGAGGAGGTGGCTTTCAAAAAGAAAGGGATCCAACCGACGTACGTATTTCACGGGAGGAGGCTCTGCACACGTGACATTAAAACTACGCGACCTCCGTTTTACAGGCGAAGCTGCCTCCTTCACAGCCAACCCGCAGCGAGTTAACACCTTCGCCCAACGACGATATCCAGCGCCTCCATCTCGAAACGAAGTCTGAGCGCTTTCGAATAGCGGATCTCTCACCTGCCGAACCTTTTTACAGCGTTTCCGAGTGCCCCGCCGAGATTCAGCGCGTCGGATGGGAGGCGTCGCGATTGATTTGACAGGCTCATCTGCCTGCTGAGCTAACACACTCAACTCACACATTTCTTGCAACTTCCTTTATTCTGGACCGGGGCTCGCCTCTCGACCGACAAAGCAGTCACCAACGGGAAAATTCATCATGGCTCAACCTCAGCCTCAGACGCAGATGCAGGTGCCGCCTCGCGCATTCTCTCCGCCGCAGCATTCACCCTCCCCTGCCGCGTCGCAGACCAGCTTCGCCTTCCCACCACAGAAACGAGCTCGAACCGACGGGCCATCCTCGCAACCCGAATCGCCATATGCCACGTCCCCTTACGCCGCGAGCCCAGGTGCTACTCCAGGCGCTACAGCTACGCCGCCTGCTGGGACTGGATCTCCTGCATTTGCGCAAAGCCCTGCTCTGCCGCAACCGTATGCTACACCTTACACCAACGGCCACACAACGCCTGGCCTTAATCTCCCTGACGTACGACCGAACTCAACACCTCCTATTCAGCAGACTCAGCAGCTACAGCAGCCTATACCTCAATATACTAATGCCACAATGACTCCTGTTCCTGTACCCACTCCTGGTCAGCTAATGACCCCAACTCCTGGCCCCGGAGTCATGGGGCCTCCGCAAAGGCCAGCAGAGCGACCAACAAAGGATTACGAATACGATGTGACAGATTCACTTGCCGGTACTGGCATCGACCTTCGAGCTGAGGAGCAGTATATGAACGACCTGTATGCGACCGGTTTCGACGAATCGCGGACGGGCTTTGCCCACCAGCCGCCGGGGCCAAAGTCGAGCTTCTACGGTGCCGGGCCAGCAAACCAGCCTGCCCAGTCTGTTCCGGATCAACCACAGGATCAGTTTGCTGCACAGCAAGCGGAGAGGGCTTGGTCAGAGTCGTCGATGCGACTTGCACTTCAGCGGACACAGGAGATAAGTGATCCTTTTTTGCTGGTCGCTTTGCTGCATCGACGCGCGGACAAAATTGCACGAGAACACCATCTGGCGCTGAACCTGGACCTGAAGAACAACAGTCAAACCATGGGAAAGATGAGGCTTCCGGAACAATTTCCCGCGCCAAAGGTGACGGTTAAAGTGACTCCAGGCCCAGATTCGACCATGGTTCATACAACCGGCTCATACATCCCACACGATGCTTTTCTAGTTGATCAGTTGGCATTGATGTCTATTGCAACAAAGCAGCGACTCCGAGAACTAGTGGAAGATGCACATGTAGTGGCAACGAATAGGCAAAAGACATCTCATGGCGACATACCTGAGGAATGGACCCCAGCGGCAGCTCCTATGAATGCTGAGCCCCTCGAGCCCATTGAGAAGCCAGCGGATGCAGTCAGCGGTGTCGACGGGACCTCCGTAGAGAGTGCGAACGGGGATAGCACGAATCCACTGAAGCGTAAGTAGAACCGGCAGTACGTATTCAGTTTTTACTCACACTCTACAGGTTCCAGCGATGCAGCTGGATTGACCAACGGCGCGCCTCCAGTCAAACTGCCTAAAGTGTCGTCGTATATGACAACGACGATGCGGGACCTTGCTAGGCAGGAGCGTGACTGGGAAGAGGCACGACTCCGCAAGCGCCAGAAACGTAAGGATGGTATACCAGACTCGGGAGCCACGACATCGCGTGCTGGTAGCGTGGCCCCTGGCACTCCTGGTTCTGTAGCGCCAGAAGCTCCAAAAGCAATGACGAAGAAGGAGATGAAGAAGAACCAGCAGATGAAGGCTGCTGAAATTGACAGTCATCAGAGCCAAAACACCACGAGTAGCCTCTTTGCTGGCTTCGGAGGTAAGGGCGGACTGTTTGGTAAAAAGAAGGCTGGCAAGACATACGACTGGATGACTCGGGGCAGCGGAGCCAGCACGCCGACCAGAAACGTTGCGGGCGCCGGAAAAGGGCCCGGAGGACAGGGAGCGACGCCGGCACCTGCAAACATGGCCATGACTACCGAGGGCCGCAATCGACTTGGCACGTGGAGAGAGGACAAAGAAAAGGGGCGGAATATCCAGCTTCGTGACTGGGTTTCAGTATTAGAAAGGGACGGAAGAGAAGGCAAGGCGCTTCAAAAGGCGTACCTTTACCTGGACGCGTCGAACCCCAAATAAACACAGCACAGCACAGCACATCATAACAAACTATAGCTATCAAAATGCGGCGAGGTAATGGGATAGGGAAGATGTGAGATGAGATTTCGTAACACGCGGCCAGGGCTAGGGATGATCAGCTAGTGGAAGAAGATACCCTGCGCAGCGTGCATGGCTTGATATAACTTAGCACGGCGTTTTATGTTTTTTCTTTACTAAAGGCATGACTGTGGGGACAGGCAGTCCTTTTTGTTCTTCATTTTGGCATGCACTATAGGAAATGAATGGGAGAGGGTAGCTTTTGGCGGCATGAAGATTGGGGATTCTTTTGAGACTGAGGGAACTTGACAATGCTGTTTAGGCGTACACAGAAGGAAGATGGGTGCGCCATGTATGTCTTAGGCTTTTCTTTCAGCCATTTTCACCCTACTTTTCTGAAGCTTTGGAGCTCGGCGAAAAGGGCTATAGTTTGGGCGGAGAGGTGAAGGGACAAGGGTCTCCTAGGGAGAGATGAAAGAATAGACCCCTTATGAACTTGGCCTGACGTGAACTTGAACTTGAACTTTAAGTTGATCTCGTGATGAGTCTTTTGTTGGGCGGAAACATTCCTATGTTGTAGCAAGGGAGAAATGGCTCTTTGACCTTTCCATGCGATAGATAAGCAAGGGGAGACAAGAAAACTTTAGGACCCTGGCCCAAGTGAGAGAAAAATACTTGGATAATTCAGTATAAGTTATGGAGATTCATTTTTAGATTTATTGTGGAATCCTCTTTTTAAGTCTTATTGAGAGTCAATTACAAATGCTTCGTCGGTCTGATGTGCTTAGAAAAGTGGGACTCACAACTATTGCGGAATCGCCATTTCCCCTCCCTTGAATCATCAACAATCAAAGAAAGTCCAATTTTTTTTGGTCTCTACAATTTAATTGATTCCTGAGAAAGGGCCCAGATCGGCCTGTTACAAAGAAACATAGACAACGCCACATTCTGTTGAGATCAACACAAGCACGCCCTCACCTCAAAGTCTCCAAGTACTTCCCCATTCAGTCACAGCCACAAGGGAGAGAGGGAGACTACTTAAGCACCCAACAACTAGATCTCCTTGATCTCATACCCGTTCGGGAGGATTCGTGCTCTTGGCGATACGGGAGGCGATCATCATGGCAATCGCGGTTGGTTCACAGAGTTCCTCAGTCCAGTCTTGCTCTATTCAGAGATCCCTTGCTTCGAGCCGGTATGGACTATCGTATCTAACGGCATGGGCCTAGGCAATCGGCCAGATCTGCTCAACGGCATCGATCAAGGGTAATCTGGAACAATGTGTCAAGTTGGTGACGAGTGCGGCGCGGGGTCAAGCAAAAGTGAGTTGAAACTGAATCTCGTTGGGTCTTGTTGGGCATGCAAGAGTGTCTAGCCTCGAGGAATCTCTACATCCCTCGATCGAGATGGGACACTAGCGATTCGATTTGTCAGTTGTCGTAAGAAGACACATGATCTGGATTCGAAGGGGGCAGTCGGTTCGTGGAACCGTGAGACATGCCCAAGGGTCCAAGCTGCAAGACCTCTTTACGTCGCTTGGAATATGTCTCATTGTATACCCAAAACGGCGATACTTCTCTTCGGGTGGCTTCTGATCTTGCGCACACGGTATACTTACATGCAGCCATGCTAGGTACTCTTCCTCCCCGAGGCTTCAGACTATATCGCCCCGGATGGACAGACATCGCTGCAACTTGCAGAGCCACAGTCGACATCACCCTTCGTAAAGGGTCTCCAGGAGGCAGCTCGTGAGCACAGCGTCGCTATCCATGTGGGTATTCACCATCGTGAAGAGGGCCAAGACCAGTCAAAGAGGATTCTCAACCGTGCGTTGTATATCACTGCCAACGGAGACATCAACGACGCAACAACATATGATAAGCTCCATGTGTTTGACTATGGCAGTCTAAAGGAGAGTGCAACAGTGCAGCCTGGAATAAGCCTGACAGCACCGTTTGACTCCCCCATAGGCCGCATCGGCAGCCTCATCTGCTTTGACTTGCGATTCCCCGAGGCAGGATTGGCACTCGCACAGCCAGGACCTCACAGCGCATGGAAGAACAAGCCAGCGCAAATCATCACATACCCAAGTGCATTCACCCTTCGAACAGGTGCAGCACACTGGGAGACTCTTCTCCGAGCCAGGGCCATTGAGACACAGAGCTATGTAATTGCAGCGGCACAAGTTGGACGACATAACGAGAAACGAGCTAGTTGGGGACATAGTATTGTCGCTGATCCATGGGGGAATGTAGTCCTGAAATTGCAGGGCGAGAAAGAGGGAGAGCCTCAGGGGACTGCTGAGGATGGCGCGGAGGGTGAAATTGGGTTTGTTGATATCGACCTTGAGCATTTGGAGAAGGTTAGGAGGGAGATGCCTCTTCAGAGGCGAATGTGAGTCGATCCATCATCTGTGGGTTCTACCTAGGTATGCTAATAGTTGCAGTGATGTTTATCCTGAGCTGTAATCCAGACAGGTAGACTATATTAGATCTAAAACAGCTTGTAGAAAGTACTCGATACAGAGTCATACCCGGTCAGTGGATGAAAATGCGAAGCCTCTCTATGGCCATTTGTCCAAGTGCCGGGGCTATTGGACAGTGTTTTACAAATATTCGCAATGACATAGATACAGAACTACTATCTTCTGATGCTAAAGAGCCGCAATCAAGATACGACTTGCGGAGTAGCATGAACTGTTATTATGCTAAGCGGCGTTTTATGTGCACAAATTTTCAAGCGACTGCTTCTCAAATGTTACATGTTTTTTGCAGCCAATGCAACTCATGTTTTGTAATAATATGAACATTGGCAATCTCTCTGACTTACTCGTTGAACCAGGCATACGCAGAAACATTTGACCGAAGATCTAATCTGATTCTTTGGAAGACCTTAATCAACTCGTTTTGAACCCTGAGAGCCTGAAGTGAGACAAGCATATTGAGATTCCCAGCGATCGACCATTGCGGTTTAGCATGCGAGGAACACCTGTCATTGCCACCTGAGGCTTGATGACTTGGACCCTGCCAGAGTACGGCACTCGCCGAAGGGCACGGGGAATGACAACCCCAGCTCCCGTACAAGAGAGATTGACCATGATCAAAGCCAAAGCCAAAGCAAAGCTCAGCCCCGTAAGAATCAGGACCGACAGAATGGATCGGTACTGCACTGTACATCAACAAGTCCCAGGTGGCTGGGACGGCAAACAAGGGTATCTGGTTCCGAGAGACACATGACCGTATCCATGCTGTTGAGCTGTCTAGGTAGGCGAACGGTAGAAGAACAAGGGTTGAGAAGAAGACAGGCTGAAATAAACGCTCATTCGCAGGGACCATTTTGTTTGACTTTTCTTCTTCTTTGGTCGGACGTGGATTTCATACTGGATAGCATGGGTAAGGGTATAAGCATGGATATGTATGGGCTTGTTTGAACGGCATGTAACGGGAGAAGAAGACAAAAACAATGCCGAGATGACGATCTGTCAACTTTGGCCCTGCCCACTTCTGGGGATACTGTAGCCTCGGTCCAACATGTCTCCATAGAAGCAGAAAAAGAAGTTTTCTCTTTCTTCTTCTCGCACGAGCCCCCTTTCGCTATTGGGTGACATGTAGTATGTACCGTAAGTACTAGGAAACTTTGCTAGCAACTCCCCGGATGGAGAATACCTTATGCATCGTGGTCTCAGCTCTTGGTGTTTGCGCTTAGTGCTGCGACGTTGCAGCCTGGTCTTGGATGTTACCAAGTTGCTGGGTTCGGTAGAGAGAAAGCAGAAATTTTTCTCGGTCTTTCAGCCTCGTTGTGAAACGGTTGTTTTTGTTTTTGGTGCGTGCTGGGTTTGGAGAAGGTATATCGGGGCGGTATTCCGTTGAGGATGATACTTGCTGTAACGCAAGGCAAGGCTGATGATATGTTCTATCTCATATTATAGGTACTGAGGTGTATGCGAATATAGGTACTTGGTACTTGGGTGTCTTGCATCATGTTTACCTGGCTAATTATTGAAGTTGAGATACTGAAGTGGCTGTCTTAGTGCCCAATGCGGTTGTGACGGAAGTACATGCCGAGTGATGGTTGTTGGTAGACCATCGCGATCATTAACTCAATCGTGTCTCGACTAGGAGGTCTACAGAGTAGTTTTCGTCGTATTATATCCCTAGTCCTTTTTTTTTGTTACTGATTTTTGCTTCTTTCCGCTGCCCTTGACCTTTGAGGTTGAATAGTTAGTTACAGCCTCATCCTTTGCAAACTCGCAGAAGAAACAACAAACCTAGACAAACGCTTTGATTGTATCCACTTGATTGATACCATCACCGAGCATGAGGTGAGGTCAGGTCAGGGAGCTGTAAACATGGATACTTGGATACTTACTGTGAGAATGTTAGAGACACGCCTCCCGTCGCTGACCCGTGTCCCTGTCGCTGACCCTGTCCCTGTCCCTGTCCTTGTTCCAACTCATGCTCCTTCCTTGTCGATATCCCATGTCCATGCAAGATTCCCGTCCGCCTCTTTGATTAATCAATACGCACAGTTGGTGCTTCCATTTTTTTCCTTTCCATCCTTTTTTCTTCTCGTATTTTTCCTCCGCCTCACACCTTCCCTCCTTCCCCCGTCGAGGCCCTTGCACCTTGCACCTTCCTTTCGCTTCGGCTTCTTCTTTTTCTGCACCTGCCTGACGAAAACCCACTCTCCACCTCACCCTGCTCACCTTCCCAACGCTTCGGTCCCGGGAGCCAGGCTGCATTAGCCCGGTTTCACCATGACCAAGACGGCAAAGGCTCATGTATAATCGGTACGTACCGGTACATGACGCAGACTACCTAGGTTGGGATGAGGGAAGGTTCTGTACCCCAGCCTAAAGAAGGAAGCTGTCAATGTCATCTTGCATTAGCCTATTTATCATTTTCAGGGGTTAGTCGACTTGGACTCAATTCGTTTTTAGCATCCATCTCTACCTTATTGTACCTTGTTAGCTGAGTTGGTAGCTCACTCATTATTCATGGCGCAGACTAAGAGAAGAAAGAAGAAAAGAAAGAAGAAACAATAATGCCTGTTCTTGTCTTTGCTTCTGGTGTCGGTCTGGAATATTGCTCTTCCTGTCTCATTTATTCTTTTTCTTTTTCTTTTTCTTACCGACTGAGTGAATCTGTTTTATCGTTTGTCTCTTTTCTCATTATGACGCCTCATGCATCCACTTTATGCAAGGCACCGTAATTAACCTTTTTGTCTCATCTCGTCTTGTTAGGTTGGCCATCAATGGATGTTGGCTTTGTTTTCTCATTCATTCATCAATCATCATTGCTTCTTCTGAGTCTAACAGTATCCGTACATACATAGGTACATACAATGCCTGTTTGTTTTGTTTTCTCTTTTGACGGGAGATCTGATCTGTTACTCTGTTACAGTTCGTATTCAAACGCAAACTTTTC
>JAAOAJ010000210.1:0-162712 GCA_013781345.1 Fusarium coicis | reverse complement strand
TCACGTGACTAGCCCGTCTCACAAGGTCAGGCCCTGCAGCCTGCACAACTAACCTAATAGGCCTAGCTTGGTACCTATGGGTTATGCAAAGTCACTGAAATTGATCCGGATCGTATCGACACTGCCCGAACGTATCGAATGGATCAGGGCCTCAAGTACGTATCATCAACTCTAACAATAAGTAAGGCCGCTCCGCAGCGTGACAACCGTGTTCAACACATTTTTCTGGCCAAGATAGTATGGGAAATCGCCTGAATATAACAGAACGTAGCATCCATTCTCGGCCTACCCTTCTGACTTCATTGCACTCTGGCCCGATAAGCTCCGGCGGGGAAAGGTAAATATCTGCTAGCTTCCGCTCACGTGCCTCTGAATGATCAATTCAACTTCCGGGTTCCGTCCCCATCTTCATGTCCAGATCTGCTGATCGCAACAACTGATGGGTTTTATCAATTGTCCCGGCCTTTGAACGGCTGTTTCATCGAAATGGAGCCCCGGAGCAAACAGGCTTGTGAACCATGCCGGTAAGATACCGTGGTCATAAATAACGGATTCAATTGGGTTGACTTTGTATAATTAGGAAAAAGAAGAGCAAATGCACGGGTGAAAGGCCAATATGCTCTTTCTGTGGACGGCTTAATCAAGTATGCACTTACCGGTCTCCGGAACCAGTAAGAACTACTGCACGAAAAAGTAACAGAGTCACCAAAAGGTAGGGCTAACCATGCAAGTCAATGAGGGGAAGCTAACCCGAAAAGTGCCCAAAGGGATGACTTACAGGAACGATTCCAGATGCTGGAATCACAAGTGAAGGGCATTTATGAGTTACTTCAGTAAGTTGACAAACAGTCATATTTACGGAGTGGTGGCTCATTCTCCGCTCATTATCTAGACCATCGTCAGCCTCAGCAACTGGCCCCGGACCCTCTCCAAGTACTTCTGCAAGTATCCCATCTACAAGTTTGCAGGCAGAGTACAGCGCAAGTCCTGGCATGACCTCGCCCCCATCTATAGATGCATCCTTTGATGTGAACAAGTATGTCTCCGCCTTCGCACAAATCCTTTTGTTACTGAATTTTGCAGTCCAGATGTACCGTCAGAGGTTTTGGACCATCTTATAGAGATCTATCGCGTCAAGCTCCACCTCCAGCCTTTACAACTTTTCAGCATATCTGAACTCAAAGATACTCTCGCTTCGGCGCCTCGATATCTTCTCTACAGTTTCTTAGCACTCACTGTACGATACAGTACAAATGAATTCTTCACTGGCAAACAGGCCAAGGCGGTTGAGTTGTATGGTAGCTCTGCACAGCAAGAGGTTGCCATCCTTGCCTCTCAGGGCATTCCCAAACTCGAGATTGTGCAAGCTCTATGCTTGCTTGTCCTAGTTGATGTCGCAGGTAGTTCTATTTCAAATGCTCCTTGTTAACGATAAACTGACCCAGGTACCAGCTTGTAAGCCAGGCCGAGCGTGGATGAGCATCGGAACCATGTCCCGACTCGAGGCTCTTCGAAAGCTATCGCAAGGTTCTTTCTATGAAACATCGCCTGAACTTGAAGCCAGCCTGAGATGCCATTGGACCGTTGCTCTCCTAGAGCAAACATTCATGCCCCAAGAGCGTAGCAGTATATACGACGATGACGAACATAGATACCCAACCAGCGCTCACAGACCACCGTCACTTCCGCCCACGAACGATGGCGAGTGCCCTCCAGATCTCTTCTCAGACGATGCGTCCGAGGATCTGGGAGTGACCGCATATTATATCAGCGTTATTGAGATGTGGGGTCACCTCTCATCATACATGCACCAAGTCAGAATCGGAAAAGCAGAGACAGCATGGTTACCGGGTTCAATGCATTACATCCTCTGTGCAGAGCTTTACAGACATGAAACCAAGCTTCCCCATAGCCATCTGCTAAGAAACGTCCATTTCGCGAAAAGAATGGCCGCTGAGCTTCAGGTTCAGCGCGAATACTGGATACCATGGCTTCTCATGCAAGTAGTTACTCACGCGATCACGGCTATTCTACATCATCCTTTCATCCACCTGGTGGCTATGCGAGATAGATCTAGCGGGCTTCAGGCCCGTTCCTTCTTGCAGCAGACTGTCGATCAGGCTCTATTTAATTCAGCATGGGTGTTCAAACTCTTGCGCCTATGTGAGGAGCTGCGCTTCGAAATCTGCGACCCTTTAGTAGGGCAGCTAGTAGCTGTAGTCGCAACGATACCTTGGCTCTTCCAACGTGCCATTGATCCGAAAGTCGCCGGAAAGGCAAAGGGCGATCTAGAGTGGTGCAAAGGGTTCTTGGAGAGACTGTCATCGACATGGCCGCACATTGCGCAAAAGGTGCGTATCTCGTAGCCACTCAGCCCTGGCGCTAACATGTTTTCAGCTCGAATTACTACAGACCTTGGACTCTACCGCAGACAATAGCTCACAGCCGCCAGCTAGTAAGGGCATCTCTATCATTTTCCATCCAGCTCTGTTTTGGGCTCTGGTAGATCCCAAGATCAGCCAGATGACGCCGATGTGCGGAGAGGGTTCAAGTCGTCCGCAAGATGCTATGATTCGCATCTCAACGCATTACATCCATCCTTTGACTGAGACACAGGTGAGCCAGTCGGCGACAAGTCAAAGAGAGGAGTCATTTGATCCTTTCATGTTTGACGTTGGGGAACTTGAGGAAGTGAATTTGAACGATATCTTCTCACAATTCATGCCAGACATATATGACATACAGTGACCTCAGTCACTTTCTTATTCTCCGACTAACATCCTACCTTAACCGAAGAATCGCAATCATATCTGTGTCTTGTATGCTATCTCAAGATCAAGCCCAAGTGGCTTGCAGATATTATCATCTTTTCTCAATCGAGCATCCTGAAGGAGGATGGGGGCTAAACATTGGGATAGGATACATTTTGAGAGGAGTTGGAGTTGAAATTTAGAACGTCCGGGGATCTCCCAGAAATCAGAAGATCTATTATGCTTCCTCGATTTTATTAAGCTATCAATTGACATGCCGCAAGTTGGATCCTTTGCTGAGGATCCGCTCACGTGCACGGCACATCGGCACTGTAGATAGGAGTTCACATCCGTCCCCACCAGACACTTGAGTGCAGTATATCAGACGTCAGTTTTCAACCAGACGCTCATTCGGACCTACGAAACAGCATCGACTGCCTTCATCTCATCATCATGGACCAGACAAGCAAGATCGTAGTTATTGGCGCTGGCCTTTTCGGCCTCACTACAGCCAAGCAGCTCGCGCTAGAAGGTCACCAGAACATCACTGTCCTTGATAGGCATATGCCGCCTGTAAGTACACCAGTTTCAGTGACGTGGATCCGCTAACCTCTTCAGGTGCCGGATGGTTCCAGCTCGGACATCTCCCGAGTCATCCGATTTGATTATGCCGACACCGATTACTGTTCCCTTGCGTATGAAGCTTATCGCAAGTGGTCTCGGGACCCCAAGTACAAGGGTATCTTCTACCAGACAGATTATGTCATTGCTGGCTCGAGAAGTACGCCTGAGAAGTCTTGGACAGATAAGACAATCGCTCAGCTTGATAAGCGACAGCTGCCTTATATCAGATTGACAGATGCTGCTGATACAAAGCGGAGATTCCCAATTTTGACTGGTGAACTTGCTCAGCCTAACTTTGAGGGCTACTTGAACAAGTCTGGCGGCTGGGCTGATGCGAATAAAGCCATCAAGCAACTCCGTGATGAATGTCTTGAGCTAGGCATCTCCTTTATTGCTGGTCGAGCTGGAACCGTAGTCGGCTTTGACAACGACGCTCAAGGCGTGATCAAAGCAGTCAAGACCCTCGAAGGAACACCTGTTCGAGGAGATCAATTCATTCTTGCAGCAGGCGCCTGGTCTTCGGGTATTGTTCCTACCTACAACTCAACACTATCAACAGCACAAGCACTCGGCTTCCTTCGCCTCACAGACGAAGAGATGACCAAGTATAAGAACATTCCTATTTACATGAACTACGCCACCGGGTGGTTCAACTTTCCTCCCCATGAGGATACAAAGATGCTCAAGTTTGCTGTACACGGCTGGGGCTATACTCGAGCACCCTCGAGGGGCGACAACAATTCTGTCAAGTCCAACATCTCCGTTCCGCCTCCTGTTTCTCGGGAGCGAAAGAACTTTGTTCCAGCAGATGCTGAGGAACGCCTCCGAGCCGGCTTGCGCGAGATGTTGCCTGAGCTAGCTGATCGTTCCCTTGCTAGGGTAGCTCTATGCTGGTACACAGATACACCTACTGGTGACTTTATCATGGACTTTCATCCCGATTATAAGAACCTATTTGTTGGCGGAGGCGGAAGTGGACAGTAAGTGAGAGCAGCCCTTATTATCAACATCTAACTAACATCCCTTAGCGCCTTCAAGTTCCTCCCAGTCTTGGGCGAGTGCATGGCATCGGCTTGGAAGAAGAGGCTACCCAGTCACTTAGCAGAGAAGTGGAAGTTCCATACTGAATATGAGCATCGCGAGGATACCTTCCTTGGTGATGGCAGTCGAGGTGGTCCAGAAAGACGAGAGCTGAGTGCAGCCGAGAAGGCGAAATTGGATGGAGGAGAGAGGTTCAAGCTGTAGTCAGTTATAGCTTATCAGTCTTTCATAGAGCACATATCCTTTCGTATCAGCAATATATTTCGTAAGATACATCCATCCGAATGTGACTGGCTACCTATGTTAAGTGAATTGTCAATCAAACGGCCCTCTTGTTAGTATGGATGACGGCGGCCTACAAGGCTAAGCTTTAGGTTGCGAACACAGATGACCTCTTGGTACAACATCGTCAATGCTACGATAGCTACGGGTATGAGTCAAGGTCTAACCAACGTCAGTCTAGCTTAGGTTAAACTTTATTTATTCATGCCTGGTCAAATGCGGTTATGCCAACACTGCAATCCCCGACATCGTCTGATCGAGTCGGATGCAGCCCTGCAATATTAGTTTAGGTTAAGGTTTAGAGACGCGATCCCTTCACAGCAGGAATTTACTTCATGTCAAATATGTAGATATGTATTGCTTGATGATATAGCAATCTGAACTACCTGTATGCTAATGCATTTAATCAATGACCTTGGGCTCCATTTCGATATCCTTCTTCTTTCCGAGGACTTCCTTCTCTTGGTGGACGGCCACATGGTTGTTAAGCAAGTGGCTGGGATCACGGATAAAGCAGGCCGCGGTGATGGCCAATACACCCAACGGGATGGTCGAGTAAAACACGGTTCTGAATGCATGAGCGTATGTGTTCTTGAACGCGGCAGCTGTGGCTCGGAGAACTGGCTCTGTTACGTTGGGGACCTTGGCCATGGCCATAGGAACGCCGACTGCATTCTGGATGACAGCCGGGATCAAGGTAGGCAGGTCTTTGGGAGAGTATCCCGCACCGATAGCAGCCCCAGCAATGTTGTTGCCGAGGTCGCGGTTGACGATAGAGGTCAAAATCGTGCTGAACATGGCGTTACCGAGCGATCCACCAGCGCTACGGAAGGTACCCATAAGACCGGCCGAGACTCCGAGGTCCTCTTGAGGAACCAAGAGACCGGAAGAGACGTAGGACAAGACTGTGACCCAGGTGAAGCAGGACTGACCGAACATGGGGAGGATAGTCCAACCAGTCTTGTTGTTAGGGACCACGGCGGCGTATGATGCGGTGAATACAGTCTGCATGAGAAGGGCGAAGACAAACTGATACCGGATGTGCTTTAGCTTGTGAACAAGACTAGGCATGATCCAACCTCCAATGATTCCGGACATGCTTGCAGGAACTGAGATGATACCGATTTGGACAATATCATTGGTGAACATAAAGAGAGTGCCCTGGTTGCCGAGCGTGACGATTCCCTGCCAGATCATGCCAGACACGAAGAGGACAACAAGATACACAGTGAATTCTCGGTACATGCGAAAGATCTTGATGGGGAAAAGCGGCTTCTTCGGGACGGTAAAGTCGTAGACAAAGGCTGCGATGAAGATACAGGCACCGATCGAGATCGTTGTCGCAACGAGGGTCATGGACCTATGGGTAGCGCCGAGGAAGGTGACACCGATCAGGAATACTGTAATGCCAGTAGCAAAGAGGAGAAGTCCAATATAGTCGAGCTCCTTGACTTGCTGCCAGCGGGTCCTCTCAAAGTCATGCTGGGGTCGAGATGGAGGGAAGTAGCAGATGAAGGTTCCGATCAGACAGATAGCAGCGTAGATGACGGTGATATAATAACACCATCTCCAGCTCGCCTTGAGATATAGCTGGGTGGCGATGAGGCCGGCTAATGAACCCCAAGGGATGGTGATGCAGAACTCGGTCCACGCCAAGCCAATACCTCTAGAAATGGAATTAGAAACTGATCTCGCCTCGAAGTTTGTATGAGAATACGTACCTATACTTGTTGGGCAGGAGCTCGGCGATTCCAGGATAGGCGACCATAATGGTGCCAGCACCAAAGCCTACCAAAGTAGTTCCAGCAACGATGTGTAGTGTAGTCTGCGAAACAGCACAGACAATCTAGACAGCAATTCTGTTAGACAAGAGGTATTCTCCATTTGCAGAACATGTCTGGCAACTTACACCACCAACCAGAACGATAGTCTGGCCGCACAATAGGACATATCGACGTCCAAACACGTCGCTCAAGCCACCAGCAATAGAGAATGCGACGGCAGAGCCGATGGACCAACTACCAGGAATCCAAGCGATGTTCTCCGTGTCTCCCAATGCCATACCGATCTGCTGAAGAATCTGAGTAGGCATGATGAATCCGGTCGCGATGGCGGGAACGTAGGTTAGGCCCATGAACTACAAGGAAGAGGTCACTTGTTAGTACAGCCCAGATCACCATCTTACAGCAAAGTTGAGCAGATAAACTTACGAAAACAGCCAACATTGTGGATATAGCGACTTTGGGTGTCGGCTCGAGGTTGGGGTTTTCGACATATTCAATTGAAGGGGGTCGCTGGTCATCCGTGGGCAGGGCTGACTTCTTCATGTCGCCTGCAGGCGCTGCAGAAACCTCAGGGACGGACGCCATGTTGACAAACTCCAATTGATGTTAAAGACTATGGAACAATGGATCGTGGCAGAAATGAGAGGCGGTTGGGGATGAGATATACCACTTTGAGACGTGGAGTTGTACGAGTTTGAAAAATTAGTTGACCTGGAGACGGGGCCCAGGCTTAACTATATAGATTGACCAACTGGAAGGTTACGCTGATGCTAACTAAACTTTGACTAGTTGTGTGTGATAGAGCAATTGCCCCAGGAAATCAAATAATGCGGGGAGGCTTGACACTACTGTAACGCCCTGTGAGCAAGGAGATGGTATGCTATGGTCAGCATGGGGTAATCGCTCGCTTCTTGTACCCCGCAAGATTGTACAAGGTAAACCTCGGTCAATAAGTAATTAGAATATTGTGCAAAATTGGGGTGAGTCAATGGGATTGAGTTGAAAAATCTGCCGTGATTGCCGCGTATGGAATCAAGAACCGTGCTGAGATTGGCGGCGGCTGTCCATCACAATGAGGGGAGAGGGATAGCTCCACGTGGGGGACTTCGATAAGACGGCAGAAACGAGGCTCCAGACGCAAGCTAGTGCAACCGAGAATCGAATGGGGCCCCAGACGTAATCTGCGGATAGGCTCGGCCCCTTGTCTCAAGATCTTGGGGAAGCAAACGACATGGGATAGCATCAGACAAAACGTCGGTGTTCGCACCCCGAATAGTCTAGATATTCGGTCAGGAGGACACCGAGACGCATGATCGAAACGATCACAGCTTCGGGCCTGTGAAAGCTTAATATTTTGACTCCATTCCGGTTGTGCATCACGGCAAATACGTGGCATGAAGCTGCTACTAGAGGCCATATCTAGATTGCAATTCTTGATCAGGACCACCCATGTGGACTTCGCACACAGCCAATCGAATCGTTACAATGACCGACCTACTCAAGACAGCATGGCAGGTTAAAGAACCCCGTCTGTCCCGCCTTACATCACGTAGAATTTTTTAGATACCACCATCACAAATAAAATGGCCGATTTTCACGCTAATGCCCAGTTGGTAAAGGGGAGCCCGCCCTGGACGCGCCGCATCGCATACAATGTCCAAATCCGGGCAATACAAGCGACTCTCACAACCATTGACTGGTTGGGCTCCTTCAGCAGAACTTCAGCCAACGCGCCCAATATTGTCAAGACATACAATGTGAGAGGTCATTTGCCTGTGCGGTAAGTTGCCTGCACGAATTCTCGACTCCTCGGTTTAGAATTTGCGTTTCCGAGGAGCGTCTGCATTTCGAAGTCTGCCTCTCTCTTCACGTTCCAAAGCTGATCAGCGTTGTAGCATTTTTCTTCCTTCTGCCTATGAAGCCGGCTCATCCAAAACACTTCCAACACTGTTTACTATTCATGGTGGCGGGTTTTGTATAGGCTCCTCCCAGGATGATGACGCCTGGAACCGTTCCTTTTCCGACACTCACTCCGTGTTGGTCATTGCACTGAACTACAGCAAAGCCCCAGCAGCCCCCTTCCCTACTGGCTTGGATGATCTTGTCTCGCTATACCACGCCGCCTTAGATGATGAGTCTCTCCCTATTGACAAGGCAGACGGCGGACGTGTCGCCATCTGTGGGTTCAGCGCAGGCGGCAACCTGAGCCTGGGCTTGTCCCAGCGCCTGCTCCAGTCCGACCACTGCACTTGTTATCCTCGTGCAGCCATCTCTGTCTACGGCGCACTTGATCTCAGCCGTTCCCCAGAGGCAAAAATTATAACGCGCCAGTATAAAACGGATGCTAGTCTCGGCTCCCCGCGCACGTCCGCACGCGATCTCCTCCTCGATATGGCCCCGCTCTTCGATTGGAGTTATCTGCCCGTTGGACAGGACCTTCGAGATCCTCTCGTGAGTCCTGGACCGTGCGCTGATCCAGATGATCTCCCTCCCCATGTTTTCATCATCGCATCGGAGTTGGACATGTTGGCAAAGGAGAGTCTGGAGTGTGCAACCCGTCTGGCACGAGCAAGAGGAGGCTCCGGAAGATCGAACGCCGATTCCGAGGTTGCTTGCTGTGGGCGTTCAGAACCTGGAAAACCTGGAGAGCTGGAGTTGGAAGATAAGCGATTCGCTTGGCAGGAAACCTTCCCTGACGGCAGCGTCAGATGGCTCCTGGTGCCGGATGTCCTGCATGGTTTCGATAGCCTTCCCATGCGTGAGAGGGTTGGGGACAAAGAGACGATAAAGGATGCAGAGCTCAAGACAAAAGCATATTGCAACCTACTAGGTGACTGGCTTCTTAACACTGTCTTCGATGCTTGAGGAAAAGATCACAGACAGCCTCGCTTCAGTTCTTAGATCAACCAATCGCCAGTTATTTTATCAAACATACATACTAGTTGGACGCGCCTTGGCTCAATGTTCCTCCAACAGCTTGTTTATAATTAGCCCGGCTTGACTCTGGGGAATTGCCTCTTTCAGAAATCACCAAAAACGATGACTGATTAGAACGTATTGTATATGAAAGATAAAATGACACAATATCAATATCGATCTATTTGTAATGAACCAGTGTCAAGAGAATCTAGACTCTTTGGAGCGTATGCCTGGATTGTGTCTGACCCAAGTTGGTGAACGAACCGGTGGATAGAGTTGGTACAGGGACAGGCATGCTTCGAATGCCACCTTACGTACCCTAACCTTGCAAAGTATATCGGAAAGGGCCCGAGTTACATTCTGGGCAGATCCCGAGACACCCGGGCATCAGCGGCTCATGGTGAGTACAGTACAACCTCAGATCAGTCCATTGCAGAGTGGTCTCGGCTTCCAGCACCAGATTCCCAACCCATCGATGCCACTTGCCTGGATCCCTACGACCTTCCGTTCTGAATTGATGTATCTGGGTTCCTTTTCACACAAAAACGGGCGAGGTCGATAGGCCTAGTCTAACTTGTCTAAATTACCAGTATATTACTTGGAGCGGCTGCCTAACCCCTAAGGTCTCAATGACTGCCATTGTATGTTTGACGAGAATTTCTCAATCTGGTCTCCCAATGCAGCCGTAATCTGCTACGTAGGCCTCGAAAGCTGTCTACAACATTCTCTATCGTTTGTTCGCCAAATACATTCCTTCTTGTTGTCATATGCTAGTCGAGATGTCATAGGACTTGAACAAGCAAAATCTTGATACCGGTCGGGTAAGTCAACTCGCAAACTGATTTGTGAAACTAGCGGCGAATTATAACTGCTTGATAATCTGAGCGTTTTAACCGCCGAAGTATCCTACGCACCTTGTCCATGGCCGTTTATGTCCCTTCGAAATGCGATAGGAGGCTTGCTCGTAACGTCCACACACCACGATCAGACCCAAGTCCAAGCCAGCAACGGGAAGTATCACAAGCATACCAGGTTATAAGCGAAGCTTGTAAGGAGAGATTTAACTAAGGTCCCCTCCTTCTATGGATGAAGCGGTTGCACGGATCGGATAACCCGGAGCTGAATGATTCTGTGGCCAACTAAGACTCAAGCGAGCATGGCCATCTGGGGACAAAATGATAGTGGCAAACATCACCAAGCAATCGTTGATCGGCTTGCTAGCCTATCAGCGGGGTAGGTCACGTTGACATTCGATCGCTGCCAGTCATTCTCTACTCGCTCGTTACTCGTATGTGATGAGAAGAGCATTGCAAATCACCAAATGCCCAAATATGGTGGGTTATCCAGGCACTCATATTTAGTGTACGGTATGAGAAGATGCTTGAGGACAGCATTCATGGATGATGGTCGTGGTGGATAACGCCATTGAATTGGTGCTGGGTCGCCGAAGGCAACAGCCTCGCATTGGAACAACACATATCAAGCACCCCCCATTACTTTGTCATCAGGTCTTTTGTTGTCACTTGATATCAATGCTAGCCAAGATTAGAAACTATGAGATGCAACCAGACTTTTCGTTATGGTTTTGCGTGAGGTCTTGTCTACACCAAAGCATTCATTTAATGCAGGCCGAAAGGGCCAAGCCGCGAGCGATGGATCCAACAGAAATATTGTGTAAGTGAGAATGCTGGATGCGTTATAATAGATTCTCGAATATCAGCGGCATTTCGGTATGATGGCCGGCGGTCGTCGGTATTGTGCGACTCCAAACCCCGCCTCGATTGGTCTAGCGGCTGATGTTAGATGCTCATCACTTACTCCAACTTGATCAGATGACGCAGCCATGTTGCATACCTAGCCTCAGCTTCCCCTCAATCAATGAAAATCTACCAGTTACAAATCATAACAAAACAATCCCGTAATCCAAAATGAAGCCGTCGCCGTTTACCTTTGACCCTCGTGCCGATACTCTACTCATTCTGCATAACCCCAACGCGCATCTACAAGAGGAAAATGAGGTCCAAGTGGACTCGGAGCCGGAGTATGAACGGCTTGGGTCCGATGAGGCGGGGTTGATGGAAACAACAAAGGCACGACGCGACTCACCGATGACTTTGGATAACGACCAGAGTTATCCGAGAGGTTCATTAGAAGAGGGCGGGTCTACTCAGGTCGAATTCCGGGTTTCCTCGAGGCATCTGAGTCTTGTCTCACCGGTTTTCCGGGCGATGTTGGAAAGCCAATTCAAAGAGTCTCGGCCAAATGATCAAGGGCTCTATGAGCTCCAGGCTAGCGAATGGGATGCCGAGGCACTCGTGATCTTGCTCGACATCATCCACGGACACCATCGCGAGGTTCCGAAACGGATATCAGTGGAGACGCTCTCGCATATAGCAATTATCGTCGATTACTACGGGTGTCACGAGATCATGGAGCTGGTCTTTGCTGCTTGGGTGAGCTATCTCGGACCGCCGGAAGAGTTCGTCAAGCAAGATCCGATGCGATGGCTGTTTATTTCTTGGGTCTTCAGACAAGAATCATTATTTACGACCTCGACGAAGATGTTGCTCTTATATGATAATGGCAAATACGTGGTTGACCTACCCATACCCCAGCCAATATTAGGTAACGACGCGCTACACCACTTTTTATCGGGAATACTAATTGGTTCTTAGATAAGATTGATGACAATCGTCAATTCGTTCTCAATACCCTCTTCGGCCATCTCTACAACCTTCAACAAGATCTCCTCGAAGGCAAAGCTGGCTGCTCAGAAACATGCGCCAGTATGCTTCTGGGCTCACTGATGAAGCAGATGCGGACAAGAGGTCTCATGCCTGCTAGACCATCAATGCCCTTTGATGGATGGAGAGTTGAAGATGCGCGTAGTATGATTCTTGGCTTCGCGGCGCGACCTTGGCGCGTGCCTGGAAGGTCCACGGATCATCCTTGTACGTTGAACAAGTTCTTGTTTTCACGCGTCAGCTTGACGCTTGCGCATGCGAAAGGGCTTGAGTTGAAGGATTTTGAAGGGAGTCCTTGTGCATTGTTTCAATCTATGAGCTCATAGTCGCTCAAGTGTACGTACCTCACATGCGCTTGATAGATTGTTCATCAATGTCTAGGCATATAGTCGCGTATATTTCATAGCCTACTTGCTTGAAGTTAGCCATTGCTATGATATGCCTTAATACATATCTGCAAGTAGTACTGCCTACAAAATTGACACATTGAAGCCTTATTGCAGTTTCGAATCATTTGCGTAAAAAATGTAGATATATATAATAAAATTACTCTAGAACTATTAACGTTGAATGGTTAAGGCAGCCTTGAGGGTAGAGATAAATAAATAAATATAAAACAATTTTTTTTTTAAAACAAAATAACTATAGTAAGTCTGAGAGTTTCTATATAGCTACTTTTAGTTGAACATAAAATAATTCATGATAGCTTTTATACTAGCTATAGGGTATTCAAGACTCTGGCACGTGTGAGACAAGGAGGAGACAACAAGCGGGGCTATCGGGATCTTTAACGCGGTTTACCTTCTAACCGAGTTCTGGCCCCAGCTCAGGGGCTAAGCTATTCCCAAGCTGCTTAGTGATCGGGTCCAGAGATGCTGAACTACGTTGGCCGGGATCTTCCGCCGTGGAATTGGAATGAGGCTGCAGGTTCGTCTCGTGTGTTTATACCCCGCAACGCGTGGAACTCAGCATTTGTCGCAAGATTTGACTGCTTTTCGTGATTTCCTGATGATTTGAAGCCTTTTTGCTCGACGATGAGCGCTATTGAGAGACTATTTGCCTAAGGTATCAATAAATTGTTTTGCTTTTACTTGCCGAGATTGGAGCTCCATTTTTGAGAGCTATGACCTAGGTATGTTTACATTTCGTTACAGTTCAGCTTCCAGACCCAATGAGAAGCCTATATCTAGTCCCATATAGGACTAGATCCTAGCGCCACTAGCCCCCTTACCTGCAATTTTCTGGCCTGAGCTGTAATCGTCAGCGCAGCAGGTACAGATTGCAACTATCCAAATTCAATCAATCAATCAACAACAATCTCACTCTCCTCGCGCCCATTCGACGACACTCTGTGAGCCTCATCAAGTGATAGGCGCGCAAGCAGTAACAATTACCCGAGGACTCAGCGCACTCTGAGCATGCTGATGCGATAACGCGGCCGACAGAGGAGTCAGCCAAAATGGCAGGCCAGGAGCCTCTGCGACAGTTTCGGGATGTCAAAGATGCCGTCTATCGCTATGACGCCGTTTTCGCGGCAATCAAATCGCCAACTGAGATTTATGAGGACAAGTTGAGATCGATCCAAGATCGCATCGCACAAATATGGTCCGAATTACCATCGGCGCCGCCGGACCAAATGTCCAGGCTTCAGGAAAACCTGATTGAGCTGGGCGGCCAGAAGAAGGAACTGGAAATCGACCAAAAGAACAATATTGGGCACTATGAGAGAGTTCACGCGCACAAGATCCGGCAAACCATGGACTCGTTCCGCGACCATCTCTTTCAACTCATGGGACCATCCAGCGGGCAGTCTCAATTTCAGATGACGCCTGACACTACGAGGCTTGGGACTGATCGAGTTGAGAGCGCGCCCGTCGAACCCGACTTTTCTGAGCCAGCACCTATCGTTCCTGTTTCTGCAGATGATGAGAAGGATGATGGACCAATGTTTGACGATAGCCTGATGGATGACACCATAGATGACACCATGGAAGACGGTGCTGATCACGAACCTGCGCAAGACATCTTTCCCCAGGAGGACAGTGTGATGCAAGAACCTGTTGAGACTGAAACCCACAACGAAGAACCTATAGAAGAGTCGCCTACAGAAAACCTAACAGCAGACGAACCTTTCGAAGCGGTTCCTACTAATGGGGAACCTGCGGAAGATGAAACTGCTGGAGATGAAACCGCTGAGCAACCGGCAGAGGAAGAGGCTATGGCGACGGTGCCCGCCGACAGGGAAGCTGGCGCGGACAGCACTGTAAAGCTTGATGGCGACCAAGCTGCAGAAGCAGAAGCAGAAGCAGAAGCAGAAGCAGAAGCAGAAGCAGAAGCAGAAGCAGTCGAGCGAGAACCTGTCGATGATAAGCCTATCGCAAGCAGGACTCGAAAGCCTCGCAATCGAATAAAGGCGTCGAGCCGAGACATTGCTGCTCGCGAAGATATTTCTGCTCGCCATGCCAGATATACCTTCAGTCCATCACCGAGTCCGGCCGCAGAAACCATCACAGTACAAGCAGACGAGTCTGACGACGAAGAAGATGACGAGGAAGAAGTAGAAGGGGAGGATGAAGAAGAGGATGAAAATGAGGACGAAGACGAGGACGAATCGTCAGAAGAAGAGGATGATGTATCTGAAGCCGAATTCTCTGAACCTGAAGAAGCCCCCCCATCACCACGACAAACGAGATCAGGAGGAGTAAGATGATTCACCTCTATGTTTGATATATTACTTACCAACCTTATCAGACCAAACGCAAGGGAAACTTCTCGAGCCCAGTGACGAAAACCAAACGCCAAAAGTCCGAACGAGCATCTTCTACTAACAAAGAGACACAAAAGGATGCACCAACAACAGAGTCAACACGACGCCAGACTCGACTAAGTCAGCGACATCAGGACACGACAAGCACTGACGAATTCAAGGGGATTACTGACCCAAAATGCGGAAAGGTCTATTTGACATACTGGGACAAGACCAAAGAATGGCTTGCTGTCCTCATTCTGCCTATGGGCAGTTTCGACGAGATCGGAATTCCTGGATCTGTCGAAACTTGCGGCTTGGCAGACTCCCTTCCACCTTGTTACCAGTATGATAAAGTATCTGGAGAATACAAATGGACCAAACCTTATGAGACTGGGAATCGTCTCGTCAACAAACGCATGTTCCCAGTCATGTACTTTGACGGTCGAGACTTTCCTAACAGGAGTGCCATTGACTGGATCGACGCAAAGGACTTGCGGAGATTCAACCCAAAGCTCAACAACGATCTTCTTCCTCACATCAAAGAGGTTGACAGATACATAAAGGCTGACCCAGCCAGAACAGCTTTGCAGGAGGATGACGATGATGGCGAGGGAGTGCTGCAAAAAGGGGCAACTGAGTCCCAAGCACCGAAACCCGAAGAACCGAAGTCGAAGAGAAAAAAGAGCAAGTCGAGTGAAAACAAGACTTCAAAATGCAGTAAGGCCAAGACAAATTCAAAGAAGCAGGCCCCAGCAATAGATGTACCAACAGAAGCACCAACAGATACAGCACCAGATACAGAGGTTCCCAAGGTAATTCCTACGCCGGAACAAACGGCAGCACACAGGGCAGCAGCGCTGAAGCCTCAAGTGCTGAGGATGATTGGCCACCATAATACCTCGGGCATATCAAAACCTAGCCAGGCCGCAACCTCGAAGCCAGCAACGCCGGCCCCTGCGAAATCAAACGAGAGAGTCTCGAATGGTCGGCCTGCATCGAAACCACCGTCTCATAAGCCAGCAGGGCCGAAGTCCTCAAGCTCAAAGCCAGGAGCGGCGAATCTTTCGAGACCGGCGGGGAAAGGTCCTAATCAGAATGCATCACCAGCACAAAGATCGTCGGGTTCGAAGACCCCGGCTGCTTCAGATCCCAGACCAAAACCCGCAGGACCTGCAGAAAAAGAATCATACCAGCCGCCTCCGAAGCCATCAGCAGCAAAGCCAGCAACAGCGAGACCAGCCGAGAAGAGCGCAAACCAGTCTATCCCAAAGCCACCAGTAGCAAGAGCAGCGTCGAGACCAGCTGAGAAAGAATCAAACCAGACTGCACCAGGTCCATCAGCACCGAGGCCTGCCGAGAATCGTCAAACCAATCAGGTCCAGACAAGAGCCAAGCCAACGGGTCCGCGGCCAACAGTAACGAGGGCAGCATCAGAGACACCTGCTGAGAAGGAGCCTAGCCAGCCCGTCTCAAAGCCGGCGGCACCAAAGCCAACAGCGCAGAGGCCAGCTGAGAAGGAATCAAATCCACCTCCGCCAAAGCCAACTGAACAGCGCCCGAACAAGCCTGCTCAGAGCAAGCCTCAGGCTCCTGTAACTGGTATGACTACTCGCCGCATGCAAACTGGGAATTTAGAGCTAATGAGCCCCAGCGGAACCTGAAGTTCCTCCTCCGGTCTCCGATGAAATTCAAACGGAATTTGAGACGGCGGTATTTGAACCTCAGGATGATGAGCCTGCTCCAGTTCTGGAAGAGGACTCTCCAGCTGCCCCTGTCCAGCAACAAGCTGCCCCTGTTCAGCAACAGGCTCCCCAGCCCAGTGCTGACCCTCCGCCTCCGCTTCCACCTCCAGTTCCAAGAGCACCATCAGCGCCGCCAAGGCATCAGTCAGTTCCGCACCCCAGTAACGTCTCTCGTCCCTTGCCAGCACCTTCGCCAGTGCCAAGGCCTGCAAGTACCAGGAATCCGCCACGGCCACTACCTGGTGAAGATGTCAAGGAGGAGAAAAAGCCCATCATCGTTATTGACATTTCGGATGATGATTCAGACGCTGAAAACAATGCCGCTGCTGCACGCACCTTGTCACAGCGGGCTTCCCGAGCCCAAGTTATCCAACAGTTGACTGCCGCTCTCGCAGCTGACTTTACCGACAGCCAGCAACGAACGACAGCAGCCCAGCGTTCTGACGCGGATCGCCTGGCGGCGGTTGACATCGCGCTGGCGGCACTGAGGCGGGATGAACCATTGAATACTTCGGCTGGACAGGTGTGGGATCGGAGATCTCATGATGCGACACACAGGCCTGCGCAAGGGGATGTAGAGAGAGCACGCGCAGCAATCTACACCTCAGCTGTGACAAACACGCCTCTGCCAGATCAGCACCAAGCACAAGTGGCAAACCCGAACCGGAACTTCGGTAGGCAGCTTGGCTCTGAATCACTCCCAACCCCGCCGACACAGCCGTTGCCAGGACCCATGGAGATCGATAACTATGCGCCACGCCCTCCATACAGCGCAGGGCCGAGTCCAATAAGCCAAGCATATCGCCAGCCTCCTCCTGACCAGTATGCACATCTGCAGCAGCCCCAGCCACGACAAGGGCAGGTTTCTCAACAACAGCTCCTGACAGAGTACACGAATGCTACAACCAGTCACCCAGAAAACTCATCTCGGCGGGCAAGTTATGATCAGACAGCACGGATACCCGAACCTCCTCCCACGACTCAGTACTGGCATACGCAAGGGCGATTACAGCAGACAGGCGATCCCCAACAGTCACACCAGAATCAATACCAGCCAAGCCAAGCACATGCTTCCCCCATGTCCACTACATCTTCGATTCACTATCCACGATCTGATTCACAGCAGCAACATCTGCCTCAACAGGCGCCTCCATCGCAATATCAGAATGCGCAGTACCAGGCGCAGCAATCGCCAGCACAGTCTTACAATCAGTCGCCGCATGCTTATCAACAGCAGCCCGTGGTGCAATATCAACAGCCACAACCCGCCCAACAATATCATACCGCTCCTCAGCCAGCCCCAACGCAGCAGTATGACACGCAGGCACAAATTTCGCCAGTTGAGACACCTACTCAACGCACTCCTTCTCTGGCACACTTGATGCACAGACATATGCATGAATCTCCTCACAGCAATCGTAATCAGGTGCTGTCGCCACCTCCGCAGGCTTCCCCCCCCATTCCTTTCGCCCAAACTCACAACCAGACATCACATACCTCTCATCCATCCTTTACCAGCCCGTATGCCGCCCCTATAACACAGCCTCCACCACAAGCGGGCCAGTTACCAAGTGTACCAACAGTCCCCTCACAGCAAACGGCGCCTCTCCGAACCAGCCACGAGTGGCCAACCGCGTATCAAAACAACCAAGTACAGGCACAGCAGGCCGGGGCATCTGCTGACACAAGCCACTCTCGGTCAGCCTCTGGCCACAGGCAAAACGAGCAGCGGCCTCCCTACCAACCAGCAACTCATAGCGCATCTCAATCTTACTCATCGCCGCACTGGAACCAACAATCATCAAGCCAAGCCTCGAATCTTCCTCCTCCTCGGCCACTCTCGGACATCGATCAGCAATTCCAAGATCCGAACCTCCTGCCGCCTTTAGTGTCGAGTAACAGGCCACAAGAACGACCATACCAGTCCTCTTATAACCCCTACTCCACCATTGCTAGCAGTCCGCAACGCCATGAGCCATCTACAGCTGGAGTACACCCACCTCAGCTTCCCCAACCCCGGCAAGGAGGTGCTGGATCGCCAACGGGATTCTCTCAACAACCTCATCAACTAGCACCGGGAGCAGCCTATCATCCAGCGCCACTCCGGCAAGTTGAACCAGCTGCTGGACCCGGGCCCTCGCCGATACAATCAGTAGCAAACCCTCATGAGCAACGGGCCTTACCTCCCCGGCCAGAGTCTTCAGCACCTCCGGCATCACAGCCATCCGCGCCAACAGCTCCTAATCAACTAGCTGAGGCCGAGTCTGGTTCGTACCATGATAAGCGAGACAAGCGCGACAAGCTAAACTCAGAGCCGCCGGAGAATACTCAGCAATCGGAGCCTGCCAACACTGAAGCCAACAAATTTCACCCATGGGTCCAAGTTGATCTCAACGTACCCCAAGACCCTCCTGACTGGGGTGACTCAATGCCATTTGACCTTGTGGAGTTCATCTCTGAATGGGAGCGTCTTCGTTCCCTACGCCAAGGTCTGGCAGGTTTACGAAACCACAAGGGCGGCCTCGAATGCTTGTTCTGCAATGGCCCCGAACGGGTGCCTTATGTCTATGACCGCAAGAACTATTTCGAGAAGCATCTCTTGCATCACTGGCAAAGGGTGAAGAAGCTTCACCCTGAGGGGCCAGACCCTACCCCACGCCCAGTACAGCGGCAACAGCAGTATGCTTTTAGGGATGGCACTGCGAACCTCAATCTTTGATCTGGAAAATAATAAATAGTGAGGGGTTATGTAAGGCGTTGAATGTCGACCATGCATTTTGGTGTTAAATAGGAGGATATACAAGAGTAGTTTACTATAGAGCTACCTTCACTTTTGTGACATAGGACTTGGATAGGCATAGACTGATGAATTGGATATATGATTGAATTACCTACACATGGAAAGTGATTTGCTCAAGTCAAAGCAAGGTGAAGGCTATCAGTCTCAGCAAAACACGCCTCGTCACAAGGTGCCAACTCATCGAATGTCTCATAGGCATAGATCAAAGCAACGTTTAGTCCCCCGTAGTCTCAATTACGCAGCGCAACGACGGGTGAGACTGACATCATCAACACGAATGTAAGCATACCGGAATCCGCCTTCGCACTGGATCTCGAATCGTAGTTCCCCAGCATCACCAGAGCTCTGTGGCGTCAAGACCTCGCTAACTCGCTGCCATGTGAAGGGGCCATTTCCATCGAAGTTACTGCTATCCCCTATCCTTTTTCCGTTGACAAATGTGGTAGCATAGCAGCGGAAGTTAAAGTTATTGACTCCATAATTGCCCATGGCGATGTAGTACACCAACTCGTATTCATAGTCTCCCAACGCGGGGAGAGCTTGAGAGAACATGGTGGATGGACTGTCCGAAGTGACGTAACTCAAGCTAGTTCATAATCTGTTAGTATAGTTATAAACGGGTCGTGGCAGAAAAGAGTAGCTCACAGGAGGTTGGAGGGGGAACGCGGCTTCACTGTATCGACGGTGACACTGCTGTCAAAGTCCCATGGCCAAGCATCACTGTTATCATCGAAACTGGAGTTGTAAAGGACCTGCTCTTCAATGCAAGGACCTGGCCCAACGGGACCAGCAGTGGTGGTGGTAGATTGCTCAGGAGTTTCTTCGGTGGTGGTAGTCGTCAAGAAAGTGGTGATAGATCCGGCCGTTGTAGTGTCCGTAGCGCTCTCGGTGATATCCGTGGTAGCAGTAGTAGTACCAGTGGAAGCGTCGGTGACTGTGGCCTCGAAAGTACCTGTAGTCTCGGTCACGTCGGAAGTGATTGTAAACGAGGAAGTCCCGTGAGAAGCCGTAGTTGTAGTCGTCTCGACAAGAACTGTGGACGACAGGGAGAGTGAAGAAACAGGCTTGCAAGGTCCAGCGCCAACACCGCTAAAAGCAAGAGCAGCAGTCAAGATTGCAGCCAACTGACGAGCCATGATAAAATTGTAGCGAATGGACAGTGCAAAGTGAGCACAAAAATGAGAGATCGATCAATTGACTACCTAGGAAAGAATCAAGACAAGGCGACTAGGGATTGGGCTCCTCATGACTCAAATTTACGGTTATTTACCATCAGGGGAAAATATGCTAAAGTCGTTGACTTGCGCGCCACAGGTGAAATATTGGTTTTGGCTCCCACTACAGGCAATAGTTTAGTGGGTTATGATGAGAGCTGAACTGTGTTACAGGGATTGAGTCACTGCTGTGGAAGCCAACACAGCGCTAAACATGCACTGACAGCGATAATTCAGCGAGTTTGATGAATTGATCAAATGACAAACAGACCGCCTCATTCATGAAATAAAGCAATTTGAGGGACGTGTCATGATCTCAAACCGCCAGATGCACCTCAGTTGCTCAGGTTCAGCTTCTTGACCTCAGGTCCCTTGAGCATGGATCGTGCTGTATCTTATCTCATTGACTATTGCGAGCCTTATGAGATTATTTATTTCTGATAGCCAAAACACCAACTGATCAGTTTGGTGCACGGTCGACGATTTACTGATTGATATTGCCTTACTACGACGCCGGTCGCGTTGTTAATCCGCCCTCGTTTATTTTGGTGAATGAGATTTCACTCATCGCCACTCCAGCCAGGGATGAACAAGCCAGCATTGAGGGTAAGGGCTTTGGCCCTTAGATCGAGCGGCCAATGAGGAGCACGAACAGTCAAGTATGGGCGCAAACAACAGACATTAATGAGATAAAAGAAAGACAGTTGAATGAAGACACCAGGACTACCTGCGAAACGATCCATCGACAGTGAGTGATTCACAGTGAGTGAGTTGGTGCGGAGACACCACAAACAGAAAGACGCGTTGTGTTGTGTTAGTTGTCCCCGCAACAAAAAGAAAAAAACAGAGCCAAACGCGTCGGGAGGAAAATGATCCGTCAATGCATCGAATTTTCAATTGACGAGGGACACAAAACAGCAGAAGAGGCCAGACAAAGGAACAGCGACGTCGCAAGAACGGAATATAGCGACTAATCTCATAGATTAACGAGCACTTTATCGCATACGACATAAATCCACCGCGACAAACTCTATTCTCGCTATCCAAAGCCTCATCCCCTCATCCCCTCACCACGCCCGCCAGCATCTACGTATCTCATCTCAGCAGACCCCACCAAAACCCAACATGGATAACTATCAGAGAATAGAAAAAGTCGGAGAAGGTCTGAACATCCATATCATGACTGATACACATTTACTGATCTTTCTCAGGTACTTATGGTGTTGTCTACAAAGCCCGCGATCTCAGCCACAATGGCCGCATCGTCGCCCTTAAAAAGATCCGTCTCGAGACCGAAGACGAGGGCGTTCCCAGCACCGCCATCCGCGAGATTTCTGTCCTGAGAGAACTTAACCACCCAAACGTCGTCAGCCTCCTGAATATTGTTCACGCCGACGGCCACAAGCTCTACCTCGTCATGGAATTCCTCGACCTTGATCTTAAAAAGTACATGGACTCGCTCCCCGTCACTGACGGCGGCCGTGGAAAGCCTCTGCCCACTGGAACTGCCACTACCGTGCGAAACTTGGGAATGGATGAGAAGGTGGTGCAGAAGTTTATGCTGGATCTGGTTCAGGGCATCAAGTATTGTCACTCGCGTCGCATATTGCATCGCGACTTGAAGCCGCAGAACTTGCTCATCGATAAGGATGGAAATCTCAAACTGGCTGATTTTGGTTTGGCGAGAGCATTTGGTGTTCCTTTGAGAAGTTATACCCATGAGGTTGTCACTTTGTGGTACCGCGCCCCCGAGGTCTTGCTTGGTGGACGGCAGTATTCGACTGGCGTTGATATGTGGTCTGTAGGTACCATCTTCGCTGAGATGTGCTCCCGAAAACCCCTTTTCCCTGGTGATTCAGAAATTGACGAGATCTTCAAGATCTTCCGGTGAGTCAGCCCCGACCTAGATTCTTGAGGACGAGTACTAATCTTGGCAGAACCCTCGGAACACCCGATGAAGATGCCTGGCCTGGTGTCACCACTTACCCAGATTTCAAGCCCTCTTTTCCCAAGTGGCAGCGAGATTTCTCTACTCCTCTTTGCCCGAACCTGGATGAGGCTGGCCTAGAGCTTCTTGACTACATGCTCATCTGCGATCCTGTAACTCGCATTTCTGCCAAGGCAGCCCTGAACCATCCTTACTTTGATGCGATTCTGTGAGCAACTCTACCATGTATAGCCTGCATATCGCTGACATGTAATTATCGCAGGGGCCGTAACTGATTCACTTCTGCACTGAATCGTGATGTGAGAAGATATTATGGACGACACATTGTAGAATATGACCAAAGGAATGCATGAGAACGGCATCATTGAGGATATGAGTAACAAAACAGGATGAACTTAATGAGGATTACATGAAGGAGGCAATTGTGGATGATAGATGGCATACGTACCGGAGGTCAAAATTGTAAACTGTATTTGTCTTTACTGCATTGTTCTTCCCATCATACCGTCGCAACCGAGGCGTGATTGACTCACATTTGAGGTCTCACATTTATTATCTCAACGACCAGAGCCAAGGTAAGGTGACACGAAGAAGTGTCACACTGAATATATGTATACTAAGAATTATGTACAAACTTTCAGTATCACTCCTCAGACCTTCGCCTTGGTAGTAGCACCAATAGCAGCTCCAGAAGCAGGAATCAAAAAATCACTGGCCTTCACACGTCCATCAGCTCCACGAGCACCCTTGAGCGTGGATGCATCAGTGCTCTTGAAAGAAGCATCATTCCAGGTGTCTTTGCTATCCCACGAGTTTCCAGACGCAGAAACCTTGCTGTTCAAGCTAACCTGGTCACCAGTGTTGCTGGCAGCAACGTTCTTGGTAACCTTGGACGAAGAGCTGCGAAGGTTGAAACCGTTATCACCGTTCTTCCAAGCAGTGTTACGGTCAAAGGTCAGAGAGCCAGGATTTCCGTTATCGATGAAACCCTTCTTGGCGTTCTGGAAGGCGATGCAGTTCTTGACGATGTGGTTTGCAGGAGGGTTGTTGGTGATGCCGAGCTTGAAGCCGTTGCCATCACCCTCGAAGGGCGTGAAACCCCAGCGATTGAAACCGTTACCCCATGCGTATACTTCGTCGAGCGTGACAGGAGAGCCAAACATGTACAGGTCCAGACCATCATCGACGTTTTCCCAAAGACGGGCATTGCGGAGGACGTTGCCTTCACCCGAACCCTCCTTACAAGCAAAACCGTCGGCACTCTCACCGTTCTTACGAGGGTCACGGTTACGGTAAGAGTCGAGGTTTATGACTTGGTTGTTGGAGGAAGCGCCTTCGAGCTGGAAGCCGGTCTCGTAATTGTCATGGGTGGAGAGACCTTCGTAGTAGTTGTTGGAGGCGTCTCTGGCGTATATGCCGTATGGGCCGTTGATGATCCTGTGAAGTGTGAATTTAAGAGTATTCGAGGCTTGAGTTGAACTTACTCAAGATTATAGAAGGACCACCATTCAGCATTCTGGATATGGAAGACACCACGCTCAGCATTGGGAAGTGACTCGCCCACAGCCTTTGGTGTACTGTATCACGTTAGTCTCGCCATAGTATATGCTGAAGTTTTCACTCACCCTGGCATGTTCTCTCCATCAATGATAACCTTCTCATTCTGATAAGGCTTCACAGTAATGGGGCTTCCCTTTGCACCACTGGTCTTGACCTGAATGTTCTTTGAGGGAGCATAGGTACCCTTCCTCAAGTAAATAAAATCACCAGCCTTGGCGGCATCAATGGCAGATTGGATCGATCCATAGGGTGCAGCTAGAGTACCAGAACCAGTACCAGTAGGAGATACAAAGATATCCTTAGCGTTGGCACCAGCCAGGAAGGTTAGGACAATTGCGGGGGTGAGCTTAATAACAACCATATTTGCGAGATCCAATGATCAGAATGCTGTGACAATTCTTCATTTTTCGATGAATTTGTCTATTACTTTATGTATAAGTGCACTATACGCAATTTCCTAGATGGGGCTTACGGATTGGTCCACTCCGAAGGGGACGACGAGGTTGAGGATGGGGGGTATTTCCACCAATGAGACAATATTACCCCTTTTAGAAGATCGGTGTTTCACTGGTGGACATCATCTCGGAGATGTTTCAAAGGAAGTATTTGGGGGCATCTTGGAAATTGGGGGATCAAATGTTGTCCATTTGCTCCTCGATGAAGTTAGTAAACTGATGATTCGGGGCGAAATCGGCCGAAACGGTGTGATCATATGTTCAGGATGTTCCTCTGTCCAATCGCTCGACTCTCTATACTCGTATATTCGTAAAGCTACCTTGACCGACAGTTTACTGAAAGCATAGGGCAATCCTAGTTGATACTTCTCGGAGCAAGCGAGTAGGGATGTCAAGTTGGTATGGTTAACCCAGCCCCTTATTAGTCTTGGGAGCATTCGAGCCGCTTTCTTCAAGCCTACTCGCTACCATTCTCACGCCCATACTATCCAGTCTCTATACGACGCTTCCGTGGTTCTTCTTTGCATGTTTCTATGTCCGTGATCCCGTCGTCAGGTGATTCATCGAAGCTCACAGCCCGAACTTATAGTTCCTCATTCAATGGACAAATCAGGAGCGATCAAGGACTTGATAGGGTGGAGATTCGCGTCTGGAGCCAGAGAAAACTGCTTGGTAGAAAGGGTACTCTACTTAGGGATATCCTCTATGGCAAATGCAAACAACAAGAAACTCGAATATAAGACGCGTAGATCATGTTGATAACGAGGCCCCAAGGATACAGGAGACCATATGGCGCTTGTAATTGACGTGACGATTATCGGAGCTTACGTTGGATTCTGGACTGAAGCCTCCGTGTTCAGACGGCAACCAATGCTTTGAGGCGTGAGGCGTACAGTCTCAGTAAGAATCGACCGGTCCAGACCGTGATTGGCTTCTGCCTCGTGAGCCTGCAGCGTCATCATTACCAAACTTCATCTGTTCTACTAAGCACTTGGGAATAGTGCCAAAGCTGAAAAGAAGTATAAGAAGCACGGTTCCAGGACGTCCTTTTCTCGAAAGTTCATCGTGAGTCAAGAGTGGATATACTTCAAGATACAAACAACTTTCATACGAAATGGGTGAGTTGAGATACCCCTCATCTGATGTCACGTCTGACGTACCCAACCATAGCCAATAACCAAAACCTCAGTTATGGCGTCGGCAAGATCGAAGCGAAAGGGGCCTTCACTGCCGAAATCAAGATTTCTCCCCGTGTCAGACTTGAAGACATATGGCAGGGTCAATACGGCGGTGCTCAAGTGATGGGAAAGCGCCCAGGCATGTACATCAAGTACCTTCCAACGAAGTATCACACTATCAACGGTGATATGCTCACGGGAGGATGCTATCTCTTTGATACCCTCGAAAATGCAAAAGGCTATGAGGATTGGACCACAAATGATTTCGAAGTGGGCGAGCCAAAGACGTCCTATTGGAAACAGCCTTTGTTCAAACATGTAGACTCTTTTGTTTGGAACGTCATCGGGGCTCACAACTTCACCCCAGTTGAAGGCCATGGAATCGGCCGTTTTCAGCGCTGGACTTACCACCATGTCGGTGTTGAAGCCATCTTGAAGCAGCTGTATCCTGTTCTCAAAGATGCAGCCGAGAGAAGAGGGGCAGGCTCGTTTTGGCTCTTACACCGGCCGGAGGATAAGATGATCGCTGTTCACATGTCGTTCCCTAAGCCTGAAGATGGCGATCACGAGGCCCTGCGTGAAGAGGTCGAGGATATCGCGCGCGAAGGATCTGTTGCGGATGTTTTTCCTGATGCGCTAGAGGTAGAAACGCTACTGGATAGAACGAGCATCTACTATGCTGTTTGGCAGCCTTTGGCGCAGGGAGATGGTGTCAAGGTCACGAGCCCAAACTTTCCGGACATTGCAAAGGGGTCGAATGGAGCAGCTTGAATGGTCACATACGATGCTCAAGATATTGATGAATGCCGTCTATTGATTTCATGCCGATGTTCAAGAATGGACCGAACTTTTATGCTTCTATCTGTAACCTATCCCAACAGTGCCTTTTTCACCTTCTCAACCTCCTCCGAAGTTCCACAAACCAGTCCAGCTCTATCATCACATCCCTTCAATATAGTATCAAACACTCTGGCACCCGTCTCAGGGTCAATAGCCAGGCCTCCCGCACACTCAATAACAAGCGCTACAGGCAGCAGCTCGTAAAGTCTTCGTAGCTTAGCCTTGCTGGCAGAAGTCACTGGTGAGATGTACACGCCATGACCCTTGACTAAAGCGTGATAGATATCAGGAATAAGACCTCCAGAGTATCGTAGCGTATACTTGTCGATGATGAAACTTGTCACGAGATTCATGTATTTCTCATTATCCGCCGCGGCTCGTAGGTTGGCGGGAGCGAAGTAGCGGGTTTTAAAAGGAGGCTCGGCGAGTCGAAGCTCAGGACGAGCGACAACGAACCTTTGGGTGTCGTTGAGGCTGACTTCGAAACAAACGGGCTTAGATCCTGGTACTCGAAGGGCGACGATGGCGAGGGTTCGAGGACCGAATACTCCAAGAACAGAAGCAATTTGTTTCTCTGTAGGTTGGCCAACTGCTGTAACCCCATCCCAAATGCCGATAATGGTTCCCACGGACCAGTTGGGTCCGATGATAGAGCTCCCGTCGAGAGGATCAAAAGCGACGGTGTATTGCTCAACACTGGTGTCAGCTTGTGTTGTCTCTCCTGCGCGCGCTGGCTTCTCGACGGGATCTTCTTCACTACTAGCGGTTTTGATAGCCGATGACCTCGCAATACTGTCACGAATAATGTTCTCAGCCAGGACATCAACGTTTAACTGTTCGTCACCAAAAGCATTCTCTGTGCCGACGATAGAAACATCATATGATCCTCTCAACCCTTTGCCAATATCTGCGATAGCGCTTAAAAGCTGAGGAATGACCGAGTCGCGCAATGATGCTCTGTTTTCTTGGGGTAGCGCTGATTTGAGGAATGGCGCGAGCTCGAGCTCGGGTGCTTCTGTTGAAGACATTTTTGGTGGATGTGATGTTGAAAACGTCAAGTTCAAAATGTCGATCTCGAATTTGAGGTTGCGTCACTGAAAATTGACGCAATTAAGCTGTTGTCATGGTCGAGCTTAACCAGAAATAGTTTAGAGAGTCGTTATCGACGGCCCGATTAGCGTTGATATAGCGGCCGATAAGGACCCTTCTGGATCTTGACATCACATCATGGGCGTGGTTTTTAGCCATTCTGCCTTTATCTCAGCATACAATGTCTGAGGCAAATGGAAAATTGAAGCACGATATCTTCTTGTGTGAGTTTTTAGGATGCATGGTTTCTCCCTTTTTGCAATCAGAGTACTTCTTGACTCATCTGCTAAGTGAAATCATCGAAACTCTCGATTCATGAAGCCCAAAAGACTTCCCTGCGCAGGAGATAGATTGATGTTCTCTCGGTTCTACAATATTAAAAAAATGTCATATGTTGTCTTCGTGATTTAAATCAGCACATCTTTGAGGAGAAAGTTCGGGATGTGAATCAGCCGAGACCGAATTTCCGGGAAACCCGGCTGCATGGGCTTATCGGGCCGCAAGTTTCTTATTCAGAACATCGTATCACTATGGCTTCCATATCACTGAGAGTGAAGATTCTCGAGGTTGAAACTTGGCTAGATCACCTGATCAATCATGCTGAGAAGAGCATTGAAGTCGGAGCTGGATGATCGATAAGTACATGCGGAACCGGGCCCGCAATACGGCATACGACAGAAGATGAGGTGTCACAAATCGATCGACATTGGACAAATATTGATCCAATAACTGCTCAATTCCGACAAGATACCCTGGTTCCACGGAATATCTCACGGAATCGCATTAGATTACCGATATGTACACGTTTCCTCGACACTCGACGGCTGCGGAGTTCCATGTCCGTCAGATTACCATGTATCCCAATCAGAATCAGAACGGACTCTACAATTTAGATTCGCTGGCAAATCGTCAGATGGAAGGTTCTGCATAGTAGTATATTTATTAGATTCTTACGATGACGCAACAGTCTCGCTGGCAACGACAGGTCCCTTCAGCAGCACAGGGTTTCCATCATAGAAGTTCTTGATATCGCCAAAGACAGCAGCGGCAGCCTCGCTAGCAGCAGCCTTCTCAAACACCTCGAGGCTCTCCCACTCAAGAGTAGCCTGGATCTGGAAGGGCGCACCCTCCTGGAAGGTAATGATCTTGTAGTTCTTGAGACCGTAGGAACCCCATTTGCTGCAGCGGCATTAGTAATTGCATCGAATTCTGGTGGCATGTCAGATCTGGGTCCCACTTACGATGCGACGAGAGGCATGTGCTTTGTGAGATAATAATCCAGGTCAAAAGAAGGACCGGAAGGATAGACGACGAGGACTTGAGCCATTTTGATATACAAAAAAGTGATTTGAGTGAATTTTCTGGTGATAATTGTTTCGGTGAAACGGCCTCGGCAGCTAAAATCGAGGGGTAGCTAGTATTTATATAGCATAACGGTACCGAGCGGGGGTGAGAGGTAGGCTCCCCACCTTGCGAATTGGAATTGGGTGAGGCCAACGGGTCAACGGAGCCATGCTCAGGGAGTGATGTGATTGATGGAGATCGATTACTCAGCTTGGGAATCTATTTTGAATGCTGTTTTTGACTTCAAGAGGGTCCCGAGGTTGAGCGGTCAGGTCGGCAATTGCCTGGGCTAGGTGTTTAACTTTGGCTGGCCAGTGTAGCCAGGACAGGCACAAATGCGTGGCTCGATAAGGTTATCACATTCTGGCTGGTGTGACATCCAGTAGGATCTTGACAAAATGTGGCAATCGGCAGTAAAAATCGCATTTGAGTGGTCTAGAATATCTAAATGGAGAATGAATATGTCCTCTCCAGCCATACCAGCCTGACCATATTTGCCCTAGCCTGCAACAATAGCAATGCGATGATATGTTGGTAGGCTGTCTTTGATATCATCCCAACCCTCCGTGTCATCCCCCAACAGCTTCAAGGTCAGATATACTTCTTCTTGTGACCCCCCTTATATCACTCCGCTGATCAAGCGTGTAAGCGCATATGGCTCGCGAATTCTCCCCGCTTATCACCGAATTGTCCCTCCCAATATTGAGTTATCGCCATCAGAGATCCAACCTTTGGCCCTCTAGTTCAGAAACGGGGAAATTAGGCCAGCTTCCAGGACCAGATCGCAGACATAGTTTCTTGAATATCCTTTGAGGAGTACTATCCAAGACTGGATATTTCTGATCTAAGATAGGCTATTGCAAGCGGCGTCGTCGTAGGCCAATACAGTGATTTGATACTTTGTAGAATACGAGCACTCCGGTGAGGGTACCCGGAGACAATCCCAACTCATGCGTGCATTACAGGACAGACGTGGCCATGATGGGTCAACAATAAGCCGGGCTGATTTGTTCGACCGGTGGCGGTTTCAAAGAAGATCAGTTAATGATATGTGTCTTTCCACGCGCCAAGTAATGATGTAAGGGCTGACATTTGCTGGTAATATGCTGTAATCCAAGCTATTGCACCAACTCTGTCTCTCCGAAAAGTAAAATCCTCTTGATTAGACTGAATCAACGATACCAATCTACTCGTAATCCGCAACCCGTTGATCAAGTGTTGCGATTCAGTTGCCAGATGATGAACTCCCTGTGCCTCCTGTGCCTGGTTCTCTAGACTGCCAAGTTTGGGATAGACAAGCTCTATGCGATAGTTTTAACATCAGTGTAAGCATTACATGAGCAAGTCGAAATGGCTGACATGTGTGCACGGAAAGAGAACATGATGGTCCCTATTCATGTGCACATAGGTCATTCTCCATCGCTTTAACATTATGTGAGCTTTGAGAACGGCAGAGAAAATGTCATTGGCTGTGCTCGATATGTCGGTGGGCTTGATAGTAAATCTTCTTGTATTATTCTCTATATTCTATCGTAATCTTCCGATAGTACCTTATTCCATATACTTGGACGAGAGAGCATGCCTCTGCTGAGACTCGAAGCTGGTTATGACCTAGACGTCATTCAACCTGTTCCTTTCCAGCTCTGGCTTCTTTGCTGGACCATAAAATCTGACCTATACTACGCTCAAAAGTTCAATATGATATCTGTGTTCTCTAATCGTTTTCTGCTATTCCACTTCCATTGGAGGGCAAGCCAAGCCTCGAAGCTGTCTTAGCGAATAATCTTAGGTGCAGGCGCTAATGTTTTCGCTAACAATCAGGTGATGCTTGGCTCAAGTGCCCTGTAGCGGGGCCCTAAATTACCAAGATTAATCGCAAGCTCCCATTCCCTCGGGGGGCAAGAAAATACCGAACCTTGATATAAGGTATCAAAATAAACTCAGTAAAGAGTCCCTTAAGCTTAGACTAAACTTAACTAAATATTTTTATCACCTAGGGTTAAGGTCTCGAGTTTTCATTCCTCCCCTAGCCAACCTACCGTACTGACCTACTGACCTACGGACACAATTGATTGACTGAATTCGCATGCGACGATCGTTCCTTTTCCCATCCTACCTGTAAGCCACAAACAGCCCGTTCTGCCTCGTCTGCCCCGCACCTTCTCTTTATCGGATAGATCAACGAGGATCGGGTCATCTTTAGGTTTGGATAGCAATCAGCCTAATGGCGGCACAGCCACTTGCAAGACGCCAGTGAGGCATTCAACACCAGATTGCGGTAGCACAACCGCTAAGATGATAGTGGGAGGTAACCAGGAAGAGGCCTCCACGTTGCGATCCCCCGCCTGTCAGATTTAGTTTAATAGGGCTGAACAGGTCCAAGACTTTGCGCGCATCAGCATCAACTCTCAAACATCGCTTAATTGAAGCTTAAACAGTCTATTCACTACCTTACCTAGATGTCGCAGCAACCTCCTTACTGGCAAGGTTCCCAGGGCGGCGCGCCCCCTCAGCCGGGCTATCCGGGACAGCAGCAGCCTGGCCAGGGCTACTACCAGCCACCTCCGGGCCAGCAACCGCCTTACGGCTACCAGCAGCAAGGCCAACCTGGAGGGCAGCCAAACCAGCCTTATCCTCCTGCGGGCCAACAATACCCTCCTCCGGGTCAGCAAGGCCAATACCAGCAGCATTCACAAGGTTATCCACCACAGCCTCCTTACGGCCAGCAACCCCCAGGACCGCAAGCTCCTTATGGGCAACAGCCTCCTCCGGCTCCTTATGGACAGGGACAGTATCCGCCCCAACAATACGGCGGCCCTCAGCAAGGCCAGCCTCCATACCCGGGCCAACAACAACAGCAGCAGCAACCACCTTACCCCGGCCAGCAGTGGCATCAGCAGCCCGGACAGCAGCAATATGGCGGACCCCCAGTCAACGTCCCTCCAACTCCAGCATCGCCAGGTTATGACCCAGCCCAGAAAGCATGGGTGAAGCCTGTAGATACCGCAGCAGACGTGGAGGCTCTTCGAAAGGCCATGAAGGGAATGGGTTGTGATGAAAAGGCTCTGATTCGTGTTCTCGTCAGCCCCAAATACGCTGATCCATGGACGATGGCTCAGCTTGTCCGCGACTATAATAGTCGTTTCATGCGCGATCTTGCAAAGGATATTGAAAGTGAGACCCGTGGCGACTTTGAGACATGTCTTCTCGCTCTGATCCGCGGGCCACTGGAGAACGACGTTCAAAATCTTTCAAAGGCTCTCAACCGCGCTGGCACCGATGAAGATGCCTTGAACGATGTTCTTCTCTGTCGCTCCAACGCTGATATCCGTGCCATTACGGCAGAGTACAAGCGCTTCCGAGGCAAGGAACTTCTGGTAGATATCAAGGAAGACGTTGACGACACCCTCTACCGACTCTACAGCATGGTACTTGCCGCCAGGCGAGCGGAGGACAATGCTCCAGTGATTCCTCACGAGATTGACCAGAAGATTACAGAACTGCAGAGGGCCATGAAGGTACAATCGGCGCCAACGCTGTTTCTGTAGCCCAGATATTCACTAGCAGCAACGACGCCCAAGTTCGTGCCATGAACGATGCCTACCAACACAAATATCACCGCAGTCTTGAGAGTGTTATTGAGAAGGAATTCCGTGGTGACATGGAAGACGTGCTACTGCGGATTCTCTACCATGCACAGGATCGAGCTCGAGCCGATGCAGGCAGACTCAGTAGACCACTGAACAAGTCGATGCGCAAGGACCGTCTCTTCATCAACAGACTCGTCAGTCTTTACTGGGACCAGGGTCGTTTATATCAGACAAAGCAGGCGTACAAGCCAGTGACTGGTGCTACGTTGAGTGGGAATATCAAGTCGGTTCTGAGCGGTGATTACAAGGACTTTGCTCTGGCATTGATCGGTGAGAAATAGGTATCATGAAGCAACGTATGATACTCTATGAGAGGTTGCTTAAATTGAACATGAGGTCAGATTGCAAGGCTTGATCCAGTTATCATGTGGTTATGTAAAGTATGCATGGGTCTGTTAATGGCTACAGTCCTTGACTGTGGTAGCAATACATGAATATAATAAACGTTTGCCCGCGGCCGAGAAGCTCAATGTTCACAACCCTTCATCAAAATATTGCGCAAGATATGAAACAGACATATCAATGCCAATATCGGACATGCGTGCCCCTCTTGCGGTATGTCACGATTCGCCATCAGTGACTTCTAATAAGTCATAATATTCGGTACCCTGGCGAGTCTGACCTGATTTCTATCGTCTTCTGTCCTTATTACTCGAATTGGGTCAGATCAAAAATGTGCAGGATGGCAACCCTAGATTAGGCTCTGGAAGCTAATAAGACTCTGTTCACGTCCGTATCACTCTCTGATTTCGCTGGCCATCTGGTGAGATGACCCGGCTACATGGCATGACACATAATGGTGGTCTACCAAGTTAGTGGCATGATGCATCAACAGTTGCACTTTCGGGACAGATACATGGCCTTGTAACGCCACAACAGAATGGTAGCAAATAACAGATTCCTATGTCAACGATATGTGCTGGCGAGAGATTACTTGCACTCTCAGTCTTATGGGAGCCTGTTCCCGGTTGTATTGAGAGATCGGGCTGGTGGCTAAGGCTTTGACACTTAATCCCCACCTCTCATGTCCTCCTTTGTTCTCTATATCTTTTACTTTCTGTTGTCTTCCAGTTTAGACTGTCATATCCAGTTCAAATATCACTAAGATATACCGAAAATGCACAATCCGTACTCACAAGTTTGCGCTATCTCTCAGTGTAACAGGCCAAGCAAACACTTCAGCACTATGTTGCTTTGCGCGGTTCATGTTTCACATGGCAACAGGGCGCTAGAAATAGCTCTTCGCTTTGTAGACATTATTTTATTATTAATATGTGTTTATTGGGCATTATAACTCCGTATTAAGTGGATAAGCTGGTGATACTGCGTCTACATACTCACCGGTCCATCGTACATGGTCTTGGCATGCATGTTGAGGCTGTCGTACTAATGCAACTGCGCTTTTTGCGATAATGATTGAATGCTTTACGGTCTCACCTCCACTCTTCCGTAATTTTCTGTAAGTGCATAAGCCAAAGTGAGACTTGGGACTACCTAAGGTGATATAAGAGGGGAAGTTTCCTGCTTCTCCATTGGATCCTGCATCTTCCTCTTAAGTACAAATAGCAGCCCACAATGTCAAACGGGCAGCAGAAATCTGCTATCGCCCAGAAAGCAAGCTTTGCCGATTTATACAACCAAAAGGACCCGCGTGGCTATCTTATAACCTTGGCGCCCCTGCAATACACAATCCCGCAGTAGGTACTGCCTTTGTTCCAACGACTTTACCAACTATCTTGTCAGGGGACGGCCGCTTCCGCAATCTTAGACGTGTGCTGCCCATACGGTATCAATGGAGCTCTGCTCCGACACCATGTCGACAAAGAGACATGGACAGCTCATTATACGGACTCAAAGCTCGATTCTAAGCATCAGGTTCTGGCTGACAAGGAGTTCTTTGCGAGCCGAGAGCGATCTCCCAGGCCCGTGGTCTTGGGGCTTGACAAAGTAGACTATGCTGTTCGCTATGCCTTGGATGTCAGCTTGATCGACGCTGGTTGGGTGGAGGATCTGGAAGCCAATGATTCTTCTCCGGGGCTACGCGAGGCACTGCAGGTTGTGAGTCTCATAATTTGTACGGGAGGCGTCAGCTACCTAAGCTCTCGAACTTTCGCTCGCATTATTGCTGCAGTGGGTAGGTCAAGCAACCTCTGGGTCGCTAGCGCTGTGATTCGGACCTCCTCCTACGAAGAAATAGCGACTGAATTGAGAAAGCACGGTCTTGTGACCGAGAGTCTTCCAGGCCTCGTCCTTCATAAGCGCCGCTTCGCTTCTGCCAATGAGGAGAGTGATGCTGTAGCGCATATAGCTGCGCGTGGACTGGATCCGATTGGCTTTGAGGAAATGGATTATGTATGTGCCGATGTCTTCATATCCCGATCTTTTGAGGACATTTCAAGACCACCTATAGCAGAGCTGGTTGCAGACCTAGGCGAGCTCTAGTTCACGCAACCTGATGTTGCGGTACGAGGGCACAGAAGAGCTTGACCTTTATTTGTTACAATCAGATCCTCTATTTCTCAGAACCTCCTACTATAAGGATAGCGAGCTTTCTCAATATCTATTTACTTAGAGCCCTGCCTCTTGCATCTTAGTCTATTCCTTCACTTTGCGGTACCCATTCTCAGATTGTGAAATCATGCTTCCTCGAATGCGTCAAGCACTCCCCTCACGTATTTCATCATTTCGTCCTGGTATACCTGCTCTTTGATGATGAGAGGGTTCCGAGTGTCAGCAGACCTTTCCACATAAGCCTTTTGATCCAAAACAGGCCGCCCATTTCTGAGAAAGTGGACTCCCAGGCGGTATAAGGACAGACTGTTTGTGATGAGGACAAACTTCGCCCTTGTATCGCTGGCGTCTTGGGACTGCATCTGGAATTGTTGCCAAGATGCATACCAAGTCTGCAGTGCCAAGTCCAGAGCCGAAGTATCAACGTGTAGTATTGATGTTTGGGCTTCGAGCAAAAGAGAATTAACTGTCAAAATCAAAAGGTTCATCCCGAAGGCAGTCAGATTCGTCTCAGCTGGAGCATGGCCTACCATGAGGCCTTTAACGGAGGACAGGAAACAGCTAGAAGGGTCTTGAGCTGGTAGTGCAGCCCATAGAGATGCAGAGCAAGCCGTCCAGCTAGCATCATCGCATGGAAAGGATGCCCTCGTATCTGTCGGTGATAGAATGGGTTTACTGCCATATAGTATTGATTGGTAGCAGTCGACAGCATAAACACCCCAAAGCACTCGCTTGTTTGACTCTTTTTGTATCCAAGATGTCCAAAAGTGTGCATTGCGTGTAGCCTTGGTACATTCTCCGTGGACCTTGAGAAGACCTTCATGTCGTATTGCTGCGACGAGGAGCGGATGTATGAGTCGAGACGCAGCTCTTTCGGCACTGCCTCCGCTCGCCATGGCGGCGAACTGCAGCAGTACTAAAGCTTGTAGACCCTGAAAGCTTGGCGAGCTTCCGTTCGAACGAAGACATAACTTAGCCAGCTGTGATGGAAGAGAGCCATAGAGTAGCTTTGCTTGAGCTGTAGATGTAGGAGATTTGTCAAAGCCGGCGCCAATAAAGCAAATCGCCCGAATCAGAACAGAAGATGACGAAGCTAAGCAGAAAGTTGGAATATGTAATAGAGGAAGCGAAGCATGAAAGTGCAAGAAGAAGAGCCGCGCCAGCGTCTCCAGGCGATGTACAGGGATGGTCTCTGGGCCGTCAAGCTCAAGAAGGAAGTCGGCTGGAAGTCGAAAGTTATCTGGGCAGCTGAATCCCTCACTTGTTCTCATACCGGCCCAAAGAACATTGTTGTCAATCAAGGTGTTTTCGTCAATGGGCGATGCCATATCGCTAGGACTCCATGTCCAACTACTCGTGTCAATCATGCTCTCAATATCAACGAGTTGTGATAGAAAGTCGATTTCGCCAAAGGACGATGTGTCAAAGAATGAAAAGTCGACATTCTGTTCGAGCAATGGCTGCGGTTGATTTTGCTGCACGCTCCCCTGTGGCGACGGGGTTGAACTGAGGATGCTGGGTGTCGTTTTCCTCGTCCGTTTCTTACGTCCAGCTTTCACGCAGGACGAGTTCTTTTGCTGGCATCGCGAGCAAGGGAAACCCTTCTTGTCGAGGTCGCATCGGACTTTGGACGTGGCGCAACTGACGCAGCTTCTGTTCATGGTTGTTGAGTAAAATGCGTGAGTTTGTGATATCGGGACTTCGGGGGATGGAAGTATTAAGTAGAAATTCCCGACCAGAGCGTTCTGCAGTTTTAGTGCTTGCTGATGAAGCCGGAGCATGCTTTCAGTGCATGTTTGTCAGATTTTAGAGGCATTTGAGCAGCCAGACGTGACTGTCATTGGCCAAGCCCACAGAAGCATCGGGATTATTTGGGGATCTCCCGATAGCTGAAAGTCCCGAAATCCCGGAATCGCATCAAGGCAGGAAAAGATTTATCCCTGCTGGAAGCTTTAATATATAAACAGGCGCAATCGTCTAATTGGGCTCACAGTTTACTCCTCACATCAGCCTCCCATCAGTTCTCACTCTAACTAATCACACTAAACTCCTCAAATCCGACGCCATTCATCACTTAAGCAAGATGTCAGATACTGCCTCCAACGAAAAGCCCCAGCAACTCTGCCAGACATGGTTTGATAGATTCTGCTTCGTAACTCGACGAGAAGACCCAACTACCCATTCTGCTTGGCAAAAGCACGCAATTGTTGCCATAACCACTCTATCTGCATTCACAGCCCCATTTGCCTCCTGCATTCTCTTTCCATCGTTCACAACTCTTGTCGACTACTTTCATACCACCGAAACAAAAGTAGCACTCACTACAACTGTCTTTCTTCTTGGCTTGGCCATTGCTCCGCTGTGGTGGAGTACCCTTAGCCAGCAATACGGCCGTCGACCAGTCCTAGTCTCAAGCTTCCTCATCTCAACAGTTGCGGTGATTGTCTGCGCAGTCTCCAACTCACTACCTCTCGTCATCGTATTTCGACTTATCGAAGCAATGGGCTGCTCTTCTGCTCAAAGCGTTGGTGCCGGCGTCATAAGCGACATCTACGTCTCGACTGAGCGTGGATCAGCTTTGGGCTGGTTTTACCTGGGAACACTTATTGGGCCCTTGGTTGCACCCATCATTGGTGGCGCGCTGCAAGTCTGGCTTGGGTGGCGTGCAAACTTGTACTTCATGGCCATTTTCACCTTCATCACCGCCATGCTCACTCTGTTGGTGCTGCCCGAGACACTTGTCAAATCGTCTACTGAGCAGCCTAGGCTTTGGCACCAGGTTCTCAAACGCGATGCCCTCGCGCCGCTCCCTAAATTGAAGTTCTTGATGGTTCCTTCCATTGCTCTTACTATTGCCTATGTGAGCATATGCTTTGCAAGCCTCTACTGCTTTAACACGACACTTCCGTACGCTTACGCTGCTGCACCTTACAACTTCTCAGCCATCGAAATCGGTCTCTGCTACGTCAGCAACTGTCTTGGATACGCCATTGGAAGTGTCGTCGGGGGTAAATTGAGCGACGCCAAGTTACGTCAACGGTCATGCCTTTCCTTGTCGATATCAAGCCAGGAGTCGGTGCTTCAGTCGTCGCTGATCTCAACTTGGTTCGTAACATCCTTGCTACGATTGGCACTGTAGTGTCTCCGATTGCTACAGCAAGTATTGGTTTTGGTTGGTGGATGTCCATCTTGGCTTTGATCTGCTCTCTGGCAGTTGGCTGCATTGTCGTCGTTGTGTGGAGAGAAGGGGCTGACCAGGACCCTAATGTTGGGACGGTCGTGTGAGTTTTATACAAGAGATGAAGTAAAAAGGAGAAGCGGAGGTTTGTTGCTATTTGAGAGTTACATTTACTCATAGAAGAGCAGCTCATTGAGCACTTTGTATTTTAATAGAGTATAGACACTATTTCTACCTGAAACCAAGTTTCATTCCTCAAAACCTATCTAGTTAAGCCCAGTATTGTCTTACTCAACAGCCTAGAGCCCTAGAGGGCAGTAGACATTCCACCATCGACAATCAAGTTCACTCCATTTACATACCTGCCAAGGCTGCTTCCCAGGAAGACAACCGCGTTGGCAATATCCTGCGCCTGTCCCACCTTTCCAAGCGGGATAGAGTCGATAAGACTCTTGAGAAAGTCAGGGTTGGCGTTCATGATTTGCTGAAACTGGCTCAACTCCACCGTCCCATCCGGCTTGTCAACAGGAGGAGAGTCGATGGTGCCAGGGACGATCGTGTTGATCCTGATACCCTTAGGTCCGAGCCAGCGTCCAAAATCCTTGGCCAAGGTGGCTTGGGCGCGCTTGAGCGTGGTGTATGGCCCCCGGATTGCTGGATGTCTAGCTTCAAAGCCAGCAAGTGAACTGATGACGATAATCGAGCCTGCGCCGTTTCGCTTCCCAAGATGAGGCTCCGAAGCGTTGATGAGGTTTATGAGACCAAGAACATCGGCATGGAAGCTATTTTCCCAGTCGTCGATGCTTGGGCTGACATACTTAGGACAAGCTATTTCACTGTCAGCAGGATTACAACACAATCCATTGAAGACAAATACCATTGGCAACAACGAGGTCGATTCTTCCAAACTCCTTAGCTGAGGCTTCAACCCAGCCTTGGATCGAAGCGGCATTGGAAATATCAACGCTGCTTCCAACAGCTCGTGTACCGCCAGTGGCGTCCTTGAAGTTTGCAAACTCGTCGCCTCGTACATTGCGGGAGCAATAAGAGACACTGACACCTTCGATCAGTAGAGTCTCGACGATGACCTTACCAATACCCTTGGTGCCGCCGGTGACGAGGGCATGGGCGCCAGTGAGTTGAGGAGAGAAGCGAGACATGTCGATGATGTGCCGTTTGGTTCTGTTTCTGTTTAGCCTCTTCAAAAATATCCATCTGAGAATCATACCGTTTCGTTTTATTGTCTAAGTATCGTTTTTGAAGTGTGATGATGAGCTTCTAGGTATACCATGGAGGATGCTTTCCATGTCGTTTATATACTGAGGAACACTCGATACTCACAGTCGCTCAAGAGAGCATTCAATAGCTCCATTTCGAACTCAATTTCCTTTTCTGGAAAGTCTGAGGCTTTCGTGGTCCTTGATGCCACGGGTTCGGATTATCAATCAACTGATTGAAGCTCATACCTTTGATCTTGTTTTCCCATTGAGGTTAGTTCACCTCACCGGTCCGATATCACAATGCAGAATCCCTGATGTACCAATCAATCTCATTTTCCTAAAAGGGTATAAACTGGGCCCATCGCTTGACCATGATCATCCGTCCCACTCAAGCCGCCGTCCATCTTCGCAAGTCATTGTGACATATCCCAGACCATTCCATCTCATTTTCCTCTTTCATACCTAAAGCCGGCAAAAGGCCTCGCTGCAGTTATTTGCTCAAGGCCAGACTGATGAGTATGGCGCCATCGTTCACCTTTGTCAATGTCAGCAACGCCCCCGGTCTGGGCCCCAAAGAGGCCAAGCAGATGAGAGGCCATATTACCAAGACAAACTTTGCCAAGAGGAGACAAAGGCTTGGCCAACAGAAGAAGACGACAAACACCTCTCAATCTCCAAGCCCACCGTCTGCCTTGATTACATTGGACAAGCGACAGTTGCGGCATGAGGCAAAGCCAGTAACTCATAGTTTGCTTAGCCATATGGTAGAGCCTACATACTCCCCTGTCGAATATTGTAAGATGCTTATAAACATTCTTGGATGCAGCGGCTAATTTCGACTGTAGTGCTTGGTGAATACCGCGCGCTTATCTTTCCCGCCGGTCTCGGCTCTCCCGGATCAAACAGAGAAGCAGACTGGATCGCCCTACTGCACTCTGAGCCTGCCCTAGTCGAAGCCTCCATGGCTATAGCCATAAGGCATTCACCCCGGCTCCAGAGGACTCAAGGTATTCGTGAAGCCTCCGTGCGTAAAGGAAGGGCTATCAAGATGATCAACGAACGGCTAGGCACGCCTTTAGGATTGACCGACGGTGTGCTCAGCGCCGTCTTTACCTTGACTTTTGCAGAGGTGAGTAAAAGTCCTAAATCATAACAAAACTCTCTAATATCGCACTTCAGCTTCTTGAGAGTGATGTCGAAGCAAGAGACGTCCATATCCAAGGCCTGGCCCAAATGATCAGAGTTAGACGTTCCCTGGGAAATACGGACATCCCATCGTGGTTCGGCGATTTTATCCTATAGTATGTCTAACAGTAAACTAAATTTTCATGATATTCTTTCACTAACCATTGCCAGTGATTCAATTGGCCACACAATTCTTTCAGCCAGCTATTCCAATTTACCTCTGATCAACGCATTGCGTAATGAAGATGACCCCAAGCAAACGGACGTTGCCGCAATTCGAGCCGATATCGAAGACTTACGCCAACTAATAGATAAATATCATGCTTCCATGACGCTAAAACAAGATAAGGCAGCTATCATTAGGTATGAGGTTCATCGCCTACAACTGAAAGTGGATACACTGTTGGGAAGCCAAGAACATTATATCCGCTCTCTGCACGATTCCCTGCAGCTTTTTCTGTCATTATTATGGCCTATAGAAGGACCAAGGTCGTTGGATATCAAGGCTGAGAACTTGAAGTATGCGCTGCTACAGCCCCATATCAGGCTCTGTTCTTCGATGCAACTTCTTGTTTGGCAATTATTCGTTGGCGCTGCTGCTGCAGAACCCGCGAGTGAGGTTAGGTCTTGGTTTGTTATCAGGTTACGAGAGGTTGTAAGCTCCATGAGAATCGGGGGACAGGATATCGCGATGGAGACCCTGGCGGCCGTTTTCGCACCTGATGCTCGGCTGTTGAAGAAGTTCAAAGCGGTTTGGGATGAGGTCTCATTTGGGCAGCAACAAATACAAATAACTATAGATCCCTTTTGATTGCAAAAGGCTTCAATAAGTTGCAAGAATAGCAAAGATAAAACAGGAAATTCTCTCTGGTTGTATCCGTCTAAAACTCCACTGTCACTCGGCGTCACGTGGGGCAGCCCACGATGAGTCAATACCCAATGCAGCGAATTTGTCGCCAACTTCGATTTATCCGCATTTCGCCACTGACATCCAAAGATGGGCCCCGACTCAACCCCTCAAGACCAGGCATCCCTTACACTGAAGGCTTTGGTTCCTACCACTTTGGTATTCGATGGGCAACAAATAACACTGGAAAATGAACCGTCAATACCTCTTTACCGCCTTAGCCGCAACATAGCCTGCAAAGTTCAGAAGCATTGCAGTATAATATTCGAGCAGATCGAGGTTGTCGAGACATCCCAGCCCGCTGGGAAAGGCTCAAGAATACGGCAGCGGCCTCATGATCTTTATTACCTCGTGAACTCGCTCCTCATGCTGCAGCGTCGACACGATACACCAGCATGTTATCTCACCGCTCCATCGCCTAAGGCCTTGGGTAATATCCAGGTCGACGTCTACGATACTCCTTCACAGTGTCTGATATTCAAAGCGATGCTCAACGCCGACAGATCAGCAGATGATATCCAATTGTTCAAAGCTGATACTCAACAATTACTGTTCGAGATGAGGCCAAAACTAAAAGGAAGCCCTTATCAGTGGATAGATGCAGATGGACAGATTGTTGCATGTGAATCAGGGCAGGAGGGCAACCACAAGCTCGTAGTTCAAGTTCCATTACAACAAGACATCAAGGATGCCCTGGCAGCACTGTGGACACTGCGACTCTGGTATGAGCATATCCTCAATCAATCAGAATGACAGTAAGGTCAGTAATATGGGGAAGTTTGGCTGGTCTCAACTCACTCATGTGCAGGGTTATACTTGCCTGTCAGGTGCGACACGAAGAGGTAGGCGACTGATAGTGGCTGGCGGTAAATGAAACAGACGGGAATTTCTCATAAGTATCATAAATAGAATTAGATTATACACCACTGAGGAACTCATATGCACGGCTTGATATTGGGGCTTCTACCGCTCAACATCGCCTGAACTGTGTACCTCGAACGCAACAGTCTTACTAATGCCGATCTGCTTCGTGTCCATCTCATCAAGATCAATATCCGAAGAAGGGTTTCTGTGGTCCCTGCGACTAATGATGCGCTCTTGTGAACTTGCCCTGTCGCCGGTCGACTCTCCTCCTCGAACTTCGACAATGTTCTCGCCTTGCTGCGTTGTGAGGATAATATCACCGCCACGGCCATTCGCGAACTGTCGATGTGGATAGCCACCTGGCTGATGTCGGCTTTGACCTGATGAGCCGTAAACTTGGTTGTGGAAAACGACCTTTGATGCTAAGATGTCGATGCTGAGCTTGTTAGAGTGGCGGATTGAAATGAACAAGGTGAACCTACATCATCATTACTGGGAACATGCATTCCATACTGTACGCAAACCGATCGATCTGTGAAGCAAGATTCGTCGCGCTTTGTTCAGCATTTTGGAAGGAATATGTGATAGCCCGTATGATACCCAGCACTGCAAGAAGTGCCAGTCGGACCTCAGTACTCCGCATCAAATATCTGAACAGGCCAGCCTTGATGGCAGCGCTAAGTGACGTAGATTTCGCTGAGCTGAAGACTCGAAGGAGGAAGAAAGAGCTGAGGCATTCCAACAGGGCGATGAGGATGAAGTATCCCATATGGAGATGATTTATCAATGACTGATCGGTGTCGAGGGCGTTCATTATTCGTCGGGCTCGGACAGCTGCAATTACGACGCGGATACCGGAGACGGAGATGATCATGAACCAGAATCCGGTGGCGAAGATGATCCATTGGCGACCGCGTAGGACTCGACTTAGGATGATATAACTGTAGAACGAAAGACCAGCCTCTTGAACCTGCGACAGCAATACATTAGCTCGAATCTAGAATAATAGGCAACCAACAACGTACCAGCCACAAAACATCGGCGAATACAGAGGCTACAGCCTTGGTCGTAGTAGAGTTACCTTCTTCATAAAAAGCATAGTAGCAAAGCCCGTTGGCTATAGCGCCAGCAGCAGACGTAACGATCGGAACGATAGAAACAGGACCAAAGCTCGTGATGCCAGCGACCATAAGACCGAACAAAACATTAGCGATCCCGATCGTGCTGAGGATCGACCAGCTCAGCTCGTAGTAGACAGGGTCGACCATATTGAACGTGCGATCGTCGTCGAGTCGAAAGTAACCATGGTAAGTCGGGGAAACCTTGCAAAACAAAACAAAGCAAAAGGGAAAGGGCACGACACAAACGAGGGGCGGCTAAGCTTAATATCGGACTGTCATGTCACAATGGGCCTCTTTACCCCGTGGAGGGAGTCCGGGGTAGACCGATCTGGAGTGTGAGTGTTGGTGATCACGTTAGGCGGAGGGGGGGTACCCCAGAGTGGACTGATTGATCCGTCCATTTTGGGGGGAGCATTTGGGGGGAAGTGACAGAATAAGCTGAGCTGTTTGTCTGCATGTTTCAGTTGACTTTGATGAGCTATTTAATTGAGTATCCCTCCCCTCCACACTCACTTAATGGGACATCCTTCGGGTCTGCAGAGGCGAAGAGAAGACCAGATGAAGATTGGATGCATCAGCAGGGAAGAGGTTGTTCTGGCAAAGTTGCTGATTGAAGCGCTACAAAGGCAGGGGAAACTAAAGCGGGCAGCAGACCCGGCCGCTAACTGAAGGTGTTCAGCCACTGTTGGTTGCTATTTGCCAGCGACTCACAACCCAAACCAACACGAGCGAGAGTACGCGGATTTGCATTTCTCCACCGTTGTTATGCGCTGTGCCTCGTTAGCTCGTTGAGTGTGCGTTGCATCCTGCGCGTGGAAATCCTTTTCCCTGGTCTAGCCTGGAATCCTTGGTCGTTTTTTATTTTTAATCCCTGGCATTGGCTTTTTGTTGGTTCGGAGTGAATGCTGACACCGGGTGGCTTGGTGGGATACGTTACCCGCTGGAGAGTTTGGAGTCGTGCGACAGGGTGTTAATTCCCAATGTCGAACCAAACTGACTCAACTTGTTCCAATTGAAGAGACTGTGCCTCTTGGTCTGTGTTATTTTAGATCCCGATTTGACAGCTTGCAATGAAACGTCTGATGTGATGTGATATGATGCGGAGAGTGGCTTCTCCAATATAATTTAACCCCCGCTGCAAACTTGGTGACATTAGGTTTTACCCTGCTCACATTCCGTCCGGTGGGATTTCGTGTTTCGTTGTCCAGGCTCGACTTCGTTCTATTCCTGGAAGAAAATGTTTTATAGAGTTGGGTACTATACCTTCAGGGATTGAACGCGAGCGCCCGTCAATGTTTGACAATGCATCCATCTTGACGGGAGGTTCTGTACCGTGTTGTCTATGAAGCGTAACAATTCTCTCTATCTCTAGGGATGGCCCGCCAAGGCTGAAGGATTTGCCTCACCCCAGAACCTTCATTCCCTGTCTCAGTCACCGGAAATTACTCGACACTTCCCCAACAGTGTTCTCGAAGCCATGTCTGCTTGTTAACGTTATGCGAAACAACTGATATCGCCAATGATTTCCAATACGACCTCGGTAATCGACGGCCAATTCAATTGAGCGAAAGCGGGTTTCTGTCTGAGGAAACGGGTCTCATGAGATCAATCGTATTTCCGATCTACTCCCGGATCTTCAGTCGGAAAGATCTGCCCGCGGCGACTCCATTTCTTCTTATCACCAAATTGTAATTGGTAACGTATGACGCACTCGAAGCCCAACTACCGTCGAAATGTGGGAATTGGTTAGACTATTCGGCCCGCTAACGTTATCTCCGTGGCAAATCTCGCCGAAATGTAAATTTTATATGCAAAGTTGCCTCCCTCACATTGCATTTTTTGTTTGGACAGAGAAAGATGCAGTCGCTTCTACAGTATCGAAGGGCTGGTGCTGCGGCCCAAGCGCAGATTGATCGCGATATCGGCAAGGCGAGACAGCATACGGCACCGATTGCTGGATACGATGTTGAAGCTGGTCGAAAGTCATTGAACGAAAAGGATGAGCCGAATGCTGGACGGTTACCGCCGATTACGGAGGCAGATACTTATGCTTCGAGCGATGAGATACCCGAGCAGTCGCTACAGCAGACCGTGACGGCTCAAACCATTCGACAATGCATGTCCGGGGGAATAGCTCTGGGCCAGGTACTCACGGGAATTAATGTCCAGGACCACAAGAACGACAAAGGCCACGAGGGGAAAGTTTTCGTGGTTAACTGGGAAGGCCCTGACGATCCCCTTGATCCTCACAACTGGTCTATCGGAAGACGGATTGGCGTGACTCTGCAGATCTCCATCATTGCTCTTTTTGTGGGAGCAGCATCCGGTATTGATGCAACTGTTCTTCCCCAAGCTGCAGAGTCACTGGGAGTCAGCGAAGTTGCTGAATCGCTCGCCACAGGTATGTTTGGTCCTCTCTCAGTGTCCAACAGAAGCTAACATTTCCAGGCCTTTATTTGGTTGGAATGGGTCTCGGTTCACTTATAGCAGGACCATTCTCGGAGACCTTTGGCAGAAACGCAGTTTACAGCTTCTCCATGGCAATCTTCATGATATGGATCATGGCATCAGCTCTGGCGCCCAATTTCGGAGCCCAGATCACCTTCCGCTTCCTGGCTGGCTGCTCAGCCTCAACACCACTCGTTTGCTCCGGAGGTTCTATAGCAGACATGTACAACAGTCTTGAAAAGACCTGGACCTTTCCTTTGTATGCCGTCGCTGGCTTTGGTGGTCCAATGCTGGGTGCTGTAATGGGAGCTTATATCGGGCCGTCGAGCGCAGTCAGCTGGCGATGGACTGAGTGGACCATGCTCATCGCATCGGGTCTTGTTCTTGTGCTGGTTCTGCTCTTCATGCCTGAGACTTACGGTCCGCTTCTCTTGCAGTGGAAAGCTGCTCATTATCGAAGGATCACGGGAGACGACCGTTTTCGATGCCAGCATGAGATTGCTGATGCTAGTCTCTTCAGCAGACTGAAGGTCAGCATGACAAGGCCCTTCCTGATGCTCACTGAACCCATCATTATCGCCATGACAATATATATCAGTGTGCTGTACATCGTACTCTTCACGTTCCTTGTTGGCTGGCCGTATATCTTTGAGAAGACTTATGGTCTCGATCAGGGGCTCGCCAATATTATCTTCATCGCCATGTTCCTTGGAACTCAGATCAACTTCGCCTTCGTCCCGATCGTCTATCGGAAGACGCTCCGAGCGGCACAGAACCAGGGAGACGGCCACTTCAAACCCGAGATACGTCTCTGGTACGCCATGCTCGGCGCAGCGGCTGCGATCCCCATTTCACTCTTTTGGCTAGGCTGGACCAATTACTCCAGCATCAGCATCTGGTCAGCCATCTTTGCTGTCGTTCTGTTCGGATACGGAGTCACGGGTATCTTTATCTGCGTGTACATGTACATCATCGACTCTTACGAGATTTACTCGGCATCAGCGCTAACATTCGTGTCTTTGACGCGTTATATGATCGCCGGAGGAATGACGGTGGTGGGAATTCCGTTTTACGAAAACATGGGCACCCACTATACATTGACTATCATGGCGTGTTTCTCGGTGGCATTGGCAGCGATTCCTTACGTGCTGTACTTCTACGGACACAAAATAAGGGCGAAGAGCAAATACGCATTCACACACTAGAACAGATAAACAAATTAGAAGCTCCCAGATAGATCGGTTTTCATAGTTAGAAGACCTCAGCTTATCCCTCGGCCAATTTCTGCAACATGTCGTGCAGCTTCTCAGCCACGAACCCCGGATTATCAAGTTGAATAAAATGGCCCGCATTCGGCACTTGAATAGGTCCCTCACTTCTGTCTGAGCTCGCCAACTTCGCCAGGCCCTCATTGTAACGATGCCAGTAAGTATTCATGTAAGCCTGTACCGCCTCTCCAGGAATGTTGAAGTCTGTTCCTGTACGCTCTGCAAAGTAGTTGAAGTCATGGCCCAGAACAGTGATGTAAGGGTCTCTGCCATCGACTTTGGGAAGAGCTGGGGAGTCTGAGTGACCAAGAAGTTGAGTAAGGTTCCTTCGGCTGAGGCCTTCTCTGGAGCCAACACTAGGATGAAAGCGCTTTGCTGTCTCTGCTCGGGCGACACGCAAGTTGTCTGCTGTAACGCCTGGCGGAAGAGTGGTGGGTTCGAAGTTCTCAGAGTCTGGGTCAGGGAAGACGGAGACAAAGTTCGTGTCTGTCAAGACGCTGTCGAGAAGAATGGCCCCTGCTACGGTGCCGGGATACTCAGCGGCGTAGAGACGAGTCAGAGCACATCCAATGGAGTTTGCAACCAGTAAAAGCTTGGCGCTATCTGGATCATCGATTTCCAGCTTCTCTTTCAAGATCTGTGTGATGAGCTGTCGAACATCCCGAACTACAGCCATACAGTCATGGGCGTGAGTTGAGTCAGCGGCTCCTTCATCGTTGGGATCACGATCAGTAGTCTGACCCTGTCCAAAGCGATCAAAGGTCAACATTGCCGGAAGACCCTGAGGAGAAAGTTCTTTGAGTTTGTTCATTGTTGCGATCCATCCTGCCTGCGGGGCGCCGAGGCCATTGACAAAGACAATAAGGCTTGAGTTGTTGGGCTTCGTCGCGGTTGGAGCAGTGAAACTGTAGGAGAGTTGCGCGCTTGGCTTGGTTTCCAAGCGGATGAACTCAAAGTGCGGAGTAGCCTGGCCAGCCATGACGATCTTGAAATTTTAGAAGTGAGAGGAGAAGTGGTCGTAAGCTGGGAGTTGATTTACTTTATATATTTCTTACTGTCAGCATTGCTGACGTCATCTGTGTGATGAGGAGGATTCAGAACTTTGAGAAACATCCGTTATATCCGACCAAGCTTGAGTTTGTATTTCTAAACTTCGAGTATATAGTTATGTAAATGGAATGCATTACGAAAAAGGCGGTGTTTTGGTGTCTTGGCGAAATCCGAACTGACTGGTAAGCGTCGCTTCATAAGCCAGCAGCATCCAAAGCAGGCTGAGTATTCTATTCTTCTTCTTCCCTCTTACAAGCAACACATTGTCCATCCTCATCATTAAAGTGTTCATTCATCTCCTGCTCACAAAGCTCATGTGGCTGATTGGTACGACAACCCTCGCATCCTGTCGGCATATAAGTGCAACCCCGAAGCTGCATTGTCGCATCATACCAAGCATTAAAGAGTGTCTTATCACTTCCTGGGGTGCTCTCCGATGCTCCGACTTCTTCTCTGGCGCAAAGGCGTAGAATATCAACAGGCTTGAGGTTTTCGAGGCCAGTCTTCTCCACGAGAACCCAACCGTCTTCTCCCTCTGGAGTATTTTCAAACAGCTGCGACTCGGAGACAAGCAATGCGGGAGATACGTCCAGGTCAAATTTGACTTGCAGCAGCCCATTGTCTATAACGTCCTCCCAAGAGGATCTTTCGGCTGGTATGGCCAAGATCCAGCTCCTGTAACGATCTCCAACCCACCACCTATTCTCAACGAATCTGGCGGATTCACACCAAGACGGCACGATATGCGGAAGAGGTTCTTTTCCTTGTATCTTTGTAGCCAACGTTTCTTTTGCCTCAGCTTCCGATAATCCTGTCACCGCATCATCTTTCATCTTCTTGATGGCCTCTTTGCGGAACGCTTTCTCGCGATGGTGATGCTCTATGCATTCTTCCACGGTGTCAAATCCCGTGTATACATCAATACGCGGCCAATGGTTACGAGCATTACCCCAGCCCACGACGGCATCGGAATGCAACAGAGAGGAACCCATACCGTGGGGATCGAACCTCGGCTCGCCCAAGCAGTACAACTGAATGCTGAGTTTCACGATAGCCGCGTTGGGGCCGGCTCGACTCGCGACAACATCGTAATGACGGCCTGCATGGTCCTTGAATTTGCCATAACTGTGTTTTCCAATGAATACTTTGTATGGTGCTGTCCCACCCGTAGACTTTCGCCGCTCCGCAGAAGTCATTGCTTTGGGCTGCAGAGTCAGAAGGTGAAGAGGTGTGAGTCTGCCAGCAATCATTAGCGGTGAAATGGGGTTTAGGCTACCAACCCACAAAAATCTGACTGTTCCCCAAGAAGAAATCGCCGATCTTACGTGCAATTGCTAAAGCGCTACTAGGTATAAGTGTATGAAACTTGGAATTAATCGTATATCAGTAAATGGCCGGGGTATCATTACGCTTCAAACCATGAAATTCTCAACTACCATTCCCTCCATGTCCAATGTCTATTCAACAAAACCCTTTCCTACTCCATTCACAACTCATAATCCTTCTCCTTATACAGTGGTGGTCCAGGCCGGAGATTATTATAGCAGGGCAAACTCTCTTCCTCGACATGATCCGAAGGCCTGACATAGTCACTCACCACGACCCGATGCTCGGATCGAAGAATCCGGCCTACTCCAGTTCTGACGGATAGATCTGGGTTGCCGTGGGGATAAGTCTCCTTTATCAGCTGGAGCTCCAGCATCAGGGAATGGGTGACCGATGTGTCACCGACATCGCCGGTATCTTGAGTGAACTTGGAGGCTTTCTTGATAAAGAAGGGAAACTCCATGTTGAGCGTTCCTGCAGCGTCATCTGTGTTCCATCCGTCGTAGAACGAAGATTCGCCTAAAGTGATTATCTTCTTCTGTGCGTGGCTCTTTTCATCTGTTTGGCCTTCTTGTGCGTGCTGAGAACATGATACGACTGTGTTCTTTATGTTCTCTTGTAGCATCCAAGTGCCTTTACATACACGCCAGAACTGAATGTCCTCGCCATTGTCAGGACAGCTTCGAAGGCCGCTCATCATGAGCTTCACGTAATTCTTGCCACTTGGGTCAAGAACAGGGTCGAAACTGCAGTCGACCTCGATTCCAGCCGCTTGGTATATTCGAGTTGATAACAACGGTTTGCTAGGCACTGGTATTGATCTCGCGACAGGAAGAGTGCGGTCGAATGTGATGATCTCTGGTAATCTCGACATTGATTCTGTTCGTCGTATAGAGGCTAGAGCTTGGAATTCGTATGTGACAGAAACTAGCGACGTATCCATGGAAGGGGGCACATAGCTCGGTACTCGGTAAGAGAACGGATACGCATAAGTGTTGCTGTCTAGTGAGGTCGTCGTTGTGATGAACTGGCAGCTCTTGAGCTCCGATATCTGATCTTTACATGCTTTGCATATTCTCTTGAAAGGCTTCTTGTGAACTGCATGAACTCGTAATGTGGCAAAGAGGCTATCAACTTCGATGGCTTCTTCAACTTTAAAGAGTAGTGAGCCCGAGATGGTAAAGCCATCGGTAACATTGTCATTAACAATGACAATCGGAGAGGTATCAATATGACAGTCGAGAGATGCAGCAGGCTGATTTGGTGATTTCTGCGATCTCTTGAAGAGTGAAGGAGTCAGTGATTGTGGCCTGATCAACTGGGATAGGCCTGTCATGATGTGATGTCGGTAGTTGCTGATAATCCGGGGGTCTGCAGGTAAGGAATATCTGGGGAATGAGAAATGAAGAACAGAACAGAAAATTAATGTTGGACGTCGATCATAAATGCTTGACAGAGAACGGTAAGAAGAATTAAAAATTGAGGATTGCTCATACAATTTATTGTAAACGAATAATTCGGTCATGGTGACAGAGATCCACCACTTCAATGCCCGGTTCGAATTGCCAAGAAGAGCTTTCACTCACTTTCGTGATGATTCGATATGAGCTTGGCATAGACACTAATCCGTATGCGGTAATTCATACCGACGTCTCTAGGTCAAGAGATCGACCGCGGAGTTCGGCAGCTTTCGATACCCTCGATCCAAGCAATCAGCAAACACAGCGGAATTAAGCATTCATTTGTAATGTGGATTTTGTGTAGTAAAGGGGCTTGGCCGCCTAAATTTAAATCTTATTAGGGTCTATCATTTTTGCTTGTTGGAGTCTCAGCATTCGAGGTACACTGGAGGCAGAGTCTTTTCCGTATGGGGCTCAATACCAAACACAATCGGATCAAGCTGAGTGAATCCTCCGCCCGCGCCATTCAACTGACAGCCATTATCCCAAAAGGAGATTCGGGATGCCTTCCGCAGTATCGATCATATATCGCGCCCTACTTGATGAACTGTGACAGACAAAATTTGCCATTTCGTTCCCAGACCAATTCTTCGTCACCAGTGGAGCGACCCCAGGTCACGCACCCGATACGCTATTCCCAAACAGGCTCACAATCACGACGTGATCTCAGCTTCGCGTTGACAAGCCAATTCTGGGCACTACATCACTCAACCTCACCCCTTCATCACCGCATTCCATAATAACGTTACCTACGCATCGGCATGATCTGATCGACCTCAGAGATGTCGGACGATCAGCCCCGTTCCCCCGGGAGAACAGCTTCGGGCCAGCCCCGCAAACCCCGGACAAAGAGCTTCTCAGGCTGTTGGACTTGTCGTGCCAAGCATGTGAAATGTGACGAAGCCAAGCCCGAATGCAATCGCTGTCAGAAGGCGGGTATTGAGTGCGAGGGTTATGGAGTTAGGATATCGTGGGCTTCGGTGAGGAATCCGACGACCTTTAGAAGAGGAGGGAGGAAGAGAAAGGCTGCGGCGAGACTGCGCCAGTCGAGAGACTTGGAGTCCATCGGAGAGAGTCTCTCTGAGCAAGATGGCCATTCGCCCAATGGCCCCGAGGAGAGTGACAATGGAGGCGGTCCTCCAAATGAGGGACCTTCTGATCTGCCGTCAGAAGACCAATCTAACAGTACACCCTTCTTCCTCGATCAACATTTTCCTCTCGACCAAGGTCCTTTCACTGGACATTTGAACACACGGATATTTCATTCGTATGAGCTTCTGGGTCAAGGCTTGACAACGGGTCCTCAATATGCCTCCCTTCAGCCTGCGCAACCTCAGCTTCCCATACTGCAACTGTTCGACCAGAACTCCATTCCTCAAGACGACATCAATACCCAAAGCACGTCAACGCCCGTAAGCCTCGGCGATGTTAGCACAGGCTCTCTGCCTTTACCCGGAGTATCAGAGCTCATCTCCCATAGATCGTCTCCACTCGATACCCTAGGCCAAAGACGCAAGATCGCGCGTCACCTCGATATTCTTCCTGATCCGGCTCTTCACTGTGAGCTGCTGCAGCACTGGACGCTAAGTCTTTGTGACTCATTGAACCCAGTACCTGGCCACTTGAACCCCTTGCGGAGCGCAATGTTTCCCATTGCTCTGGAAGGCAGTCGCACAGACTCGGAAAAGTCCACGGGCGCAACAGCGTTATTTCATTTCATCTGTTCAGCGTCAGCATTCCATCTTGCAAAGAAGAGAGAATGTGAAGAATCGAAAGGATCTCTTGAGAACGTTGCTTTGGAACATCACAATATCGGCATTACTCACCTGGCCAAAAACATTCAGCTTTCAAAAAACGGTGCTGATTGTGTATCGCTGTTAGCATCCATCATCATATGTATCTACAATGAAGCTGTGACGCTGCCGACGACATTTTGGCGGTTACACTTTCGCGGCGCCGTTGAATGGGTCAATCATATCGACCCGCAGGTTTGGCACAAAAGTGGCGCAGCTTCAGGTCTATACCAGATGTTTCGGAGTATGGCCACTGTCGTACAAGCGCAGTTACTTTTTGACCCCCAAGAAACCTCATACTGGAAATTTACCAACGACTTTGGTCCTCAGCCTGAGCCGTATACGCTGTATGAGTCGTTCGGTCTTCCCCAGCCAGTGTACGAAGGTCTCCGCGCGATGAATGCCCTTCAAATGCGAAAACGGTCTTCCACTGAGAATGATCCTTCTCCTGATGAGCTGGACCGACTAGAGATGGAACTTTACCTATCGGCACCTAATAGACCTGAGACGGCAACGGCGAAAGACTATGCCGATCTGATATATCATCATGGCTGCATCTTCTACTACGCCGCTCTAATTCACATGAAACGCAATTTGAAGGGCATGCCAATGGATGCGGTGCGTCCGCTTGTTGAGAAATCACTCACCCATATTGAAGCTCTGTCTACATGTACAAGTCAACGGTTTTCCCCAATGATCTGGCCCGTTGCTATCGTAGCATTTGAGACAGGCGATACGGTAATGCAGCAGCGAATGCTTCATACTCTCGCGTTCTTTGAGGAGAGATCAGAGCTAGCGATCTGGTCACAGATGACGCATCTCGTAAAAGAGCTCTGGGCATTGAGGAAAAGAGAGGGTGCTAACATCAAGTGGCATCAGACTGCACTGGGAAGTATGAGTGATAGCTTCATGTTGCTATGAATAGGCACCGATAACGCTTGTGACGTGGCCATAGCTTCCCGTTTATCGGAGTCGTCCCGTCCCGTCGGTGCGCACTCTTCACCAATCGCTCGCCCACGTTATGGATTCTTTTTACGTGGTCTCACCTGAAGTACCCCAGCGTGATGTAGTCTTCCCCCGCAGAGAGAAGTTAGATGTGTCGTGTGTATTTACAAAAATGGAAGCTCGAGCGCGATGCTCGGGAGTTGGATGCCGTAGAGTAACACCAATTGAGAAGTGTTGATACCAGCCGCCGATGAATGTCTCCGGTGCACGTTTCCGTTTGTCAAGGGTGACAAGAATCCCTGTACAAGGTTTTCGCCATTGCTCAAGCTATATCCAAGCACTTGTCCTTCTCAGAGTTAATTCTCGGCGGCTCAAGAACGCAAGCCTGAGCACAGGCTTCGTCGATACGCCCTGAAACCGAGTTACAGGCTGGCCACGAAATCACAATGCCACAATAATGGAAGCGCCGTAGCCAGCTTATCATATCAATTGGTGCGTTAAAATCTCATGGCCTGTGACGTTGAGCAGATCTGCCACGTTTGCAGATCTTTCGTGTTCAATTGCCAAAACGGGTTACGCACTAACAAAGCCTTGACGCGCCTCGATGGGGCATCCAAGTCAAGAATTTTTACACGATGAATAATGCCGAAAACATTGATGTCACTTGGTGACCAAGGTATCTTCTGGATATAAAAAATGGATATCCCGTGGCTCTGATCTCCTCTACATATCCTCTCCACAGAGTCATATACATATACACCAAAATGACAGGCAAAATCATCATCCACGCTGTCCGGCACGCCCAGGGCTATCACAACCTGGGTGAAGAGTTCTTCCACCTGAGGGACCCCGCACTAACGCCATTTGGCCAACAACAATGCGTTGAACGACGAAAGGCCTCGTTTCAGGATCAGTCCAAGTTCAAACTCATCGCATCATCGCCTATGATGCGAACCCTGCATACGACGAGTCTAATTTTTGATGAGGCCATCCAGACACAGGACATTCTTGCTATCCCGGAAGCACAGGAAATTTCTGATCACGGTTGCGATATCGGAACAGATCCTGCTCTTCTCAAGGAGATGACGTTGCGGAATGATTGGCCCGTCGACCTGAGTATGGTACATGAGGGTTGGAACGATAAGAACCTTTATGGGCCAAACAGTCCCGTCACAGGTGCCTGCGCAGCACGTGCTCGCACAGTGAGAAGAATACTCAGAGAAAAGGGCATGGCTTTGAGTCAAGACCCCAACGAGGACATTCACATTGCTCTGGTTGCTCACGGAAGCTTCATGCACTATTTCAGCAATGACTGGGAGAACAGCACCACTGGGTGTGGTACAGGTTGGAAGAACTGCGAGACAAGGCGATATGTGTTTCAAAACGACGAGTGGGACGAGGATGCTTGGCTTGTTGAGACTGAGGAGAGCAGATTGGCCCGCGGCATGAAGGGCCCCGCTCCCTCAGCAGAGGAGCAACGGCGGTTGTATGAAAAGACTATGGTTGGCTGGGTTGACCAGGGACTGCCAGATATCAGATACCTGGAAACAGCTTCGGTTATGCCGATGCAGGAGCATTCAAGGTTATAAGATGCATTGCATATGGATATGTCTTGCATGTGAGGAATGATAGAAGAGGTGGAGGAGAGCATAATGACAATAGATTTGCTGTAACAGCAGCGTGAGCGGGTAGATGCTATCCGAGTTTTAGACATAGAATAATTGCTTTTTCCCGCTGGCCTCAGGGACGAGAATTCTTCGGGTTACAGGCGGGGTGAGTGGCCCAAATCACGTATCAGAATCGTGCATGATGGTCGTTTTGATAATTCCGATGGTAACACTCAATGCCTTTTATGAAATTTATACAGCAATCACCATCGGTATACATGCATGAAACTGAGTGACAAAAGATATGTACATAACGTCGTGTCTAAGTAATGTTCTAACCCTATTATTATACAGACAAGTGAAATTCAGTATGAGCCTCTCTCATGTCCTTCGAGGCGGTGGTGGTGACAGTCCCTGCTGTGCAGCCTCGTGTTCAACAGCTAATCCCATATTCGAGTGTGCCAACTCGATGCTTCTTGCACTCTTTGCACTCTCGCTTTCGCCCCCAAGGGGCCAGCTATCATCTCTTGTAAACTTCATCTCCTCCCTGTTGAACTTGTACTTGATATCAGGTCTTCCATCTTCGAGATCATCTGGTGAAGGCGGATCATTCTTGCCCCAGAAGTCGAACTCTGCTGGTTCTTGCTCCTCGGGAATATTGCGCAGTTCCATGCCGTCGGGGTTGTTGTTTAGAATTGGGGGATGTCCGGGTGTTAGGGGCCCGGTGGAGATGTGCTTGCTGCTGCGTGTCCACGTCCAACCGGAGCCTTTGCGCTCGCCGGTTTGGGAGTCGAGACGGCGGGAGGTGTATGATGTGTGGAACTTTTTGAGGATGGGGCGGAGAATGGGTATGCATTGCACCATGATTGTTCCAGCAACTTCTGATGAGTACCAAATTTGTGACATGCCGTTGCGCCCTGTATTTGTGAGCTAGGTTTGTGAAAATGAGACGAGACGACTTACAGATGTAGTAGGCATCACGGCCATTTCCTTGATCCTTCCAGCTAACTCGAATAGCCGAAACAACAGCAATACTAGAGTTGAGTTAGAAGACTGTCCATAGGTGTTGTTTGTTCTTGACTCACATCATTCCCAGGCTCATCGTGAAGCAAAGGCCAATCTTTTCAGCCTTCTTCATCTCCAACCCTCTCGTGATAAGCCAAGGGAAGCATGCAAACACGAAATCCATAATGATATTGTAGACTGCACTCGTCAGTATCCTCCAGCACATCTCGTTGTCCATGGTCACTCACTGTTGCCACCCTCCTTGAAGTCGTTTCGGAACTTGGGATCCAAGCAGAAGTCGAATCTATACCAGTTGTCGTATGTTGCCTTGCCACAGACTTTGGCCCATTGGAAGAACACCTTGACGATCATGTATGCGTTCATGGAGCCAATACAGAACCAGAGGATCCATTTCTGCCAGCGGTTGCTCATTCGTAATAGTGTCACCGCGAAGGCTGTCTTTGTCAATGCTTGGCCGATCAGTGTTCCGCATGACGAGATGTTGATGAGTATGTGCATTCTGTCGTCCCATTGTTGGGATGAGTCCTTGAGAACATAGCCGTTTCCGAATTCCCAGACGATAAGACTATTGTTGGCGAGGAGGATGAACTAGAGCTATTAGGATGCAGCTTCGATATGCTAGGACGATGTGTACTCACCCATGATACCAGAAGGATATAATCATCGTACCACATTCCATGCCTCCTCGTAATCTTGACGTACAACCTCAACCACAGAAAGAAAGTCGCACCCGCAAACAGCGACCACAGCCCGGCGTTCAACTCGACATAGGGATTGACAAAGGTATGGACGGGTCCGTCATCTTGGTCGTCGCGAAGCCTTAGCTTCATCGCTCACATTTCCTCCTCGGCGGCAACAAGATACCCGAATGTTTCGTTTTGCGAATGCAGGTACAGATTCGAGAAACCAACAATAAAACAGAAGAGGTATCAAGAAGAGCTAGAAAAAATCGGGGGAGCCACAAACGTAAAAGAAGGATTCTGGACCAGCCCAGCACCCCCCTGGTCCTGCTGGGTGACGAGCATACGCGAGATGTGTTCGCCCCTGCTTGGGATAAGCCTAAGACTCGCTTGGGTAAGTGACCCTTGCGAACTAATACGGGACGGGGTCTACCTTAATCGGACACTGGGGCCGCGTGGTGAGCATGTTCGATGTCGAAAAGTTAAAGGCCCTGTTGGCGGAGATGCCGCGTGGACAGACATTCCGTATTTTCTGTTTCTTGAAACCCGAGATTGACGTAATAGACTCAGCTCAGGCCATTAAAACACTGTTAATATCTACCGAAACATGAGTTATGCTTTTTTTCGCCATCGGGTCGGGGATGCAGGATGTTGCTTTGTCGGAAACGAACTCCACGGACCTGACACGATCATCACGAAAAGGCAGTTTCACGCACACGGTACAGGGCTCGAAAAGAGCCTATCAGCCCGAAGAAATCGTAAAACTAAGGCCCGCCCATTGTCCGGGGCTGCCAAGTGGCTTTTTCCTGTCTCTTTTCGTTGTGCAGATAGAAAAGTGAAACGATGAAGTGATTCCTATTGCAGGATGAGGCCCCTGTCTCGGGAATATATCGAGGCTTCCTATACGTGGTTTAACTATACCCTTGATCGGTCACCCCTGACAAGAACGCTTGGACGATTTCGTCCTTGCGGGCCATGTGGTTTGTTTTTAGAAGAACGAGAAAGGTTCCAGGCTGTATGTCACTAACTAACTTGGTCAATACTTTCTTTTGCCTCCGCGGGGCAGGCTTGATCAAGGAAGAGGGGGAGAAATGCGATCATTGTCCGTGACCTGTTTGAGTACATATGATCCTGGTGACGTGATGCACGCAGAGTACAGTCTGCATTGGATCGGTAGATTATCACCTTGGCGCCGGGGAACAAAACTGATTGTGGATCGAGGACCGTTGAGAAGCCCGGGGCCGAGAACATTCCGCAAATTAATGAGATTGAAAGGAACATTATAAGCTGAGATATAGGGATGGCAGGTCAGCGACTAACTCTGATTAACGATGCATCTGTACTGGAGCCGATTACTCTATCTGCGATTCCCGTCGTACGTTCGCTGACACTACAGTGACAGTCCACGAGGTTATCGGCCGAAGTCCCAATGTCCGACCCCGATTCACAGTTCCTCATTCAATGTCACTGTGTTATTCGCCTCACTCGCGAACAAACACTAGCCCAACATACACCCTGGCTGTTTTACCTCAGCTCATAGCCTTGAGCCTAGCCCGCGGGTCCGCGATTCCAGCGCCGTGGTTCCTGGGATCCCAAGGTCCGTCCGCGCATCGACCATCAGACCGTTTAGTGAAACACAGACTACCAATCGCCCACAAAACGACGTTATTTTTCGATATTCAGGAACAGCGAGCTGGGAGAGCGGGGCAAGCAGAACTTGAATGGCAATCGTATGTAAAGCAACCCAGACCAAACCACGCAATGTCGTAAAAAGCAAGGGGAGGGGGCGTGGAAGCCCACGCGGATATAGGGCCAGGATTAAGAATAAGAATAAGGTGGGATACATTGCACAAAAGTAAAATCTGACAAGAGAAATGCTAATTAATTAATGTCGCTTTTTGGTAATTGTGATTACGGTGCTATTTCCCTATCCTGTCTTGCTCTTGGTGCGAGCGACGACGACCACGGCTCTTACGACACGGGACTTGTCGAACCAGTTGAACAATCTCCCTGCCAATTTGAAGCCGCCCATTGTGATGCCGTATTCTGCCAACAATTTGTCTTGGCGATCGAGAAACTTGACCAGGCCCGAAAAGACATCGTCTGTGATCTCCTTGATCGTGATCTCGTTGCGGTCATATCCGCACTCCACCAGTTGGTCTCTGTACTCTGTCTCCGAAAGGAAGGTTTTGAGTGGGCAGCCCATCATTTTTCCGATGAGTCTAGCCCTCCAGATGTCTTTGGTGGAGGCCTTCTCGTTGAGGAGGAGATCGAATGCCATGTAATTGGCGTCGAGTTCCTTGGCGGCGTGTGAGAGAACGGGTTTTCGGGACGGAGAGAAATGGTAGATACAGTCGAGAGCAAGCAGCCATCGCTCAGTGTACTTCTCATCAGCCAGCGAATAAACAGCCTCTTTGATCTTGGGACTCCAAGTCTGCGGCTTTGCTGCATCAGCGCGGAAGAGACTGAACGCCTCCGCGTCAAATGGAGTACCCGCCTCAGACAACTCGCGATAAATCCTGCGTCGCGACGTCTGGACTTGCGCATCATTAAGTGTAAGCCCAACATAGCGAAAATCCCTCCAGCCCTGCTCCGTAGCCGTCCTCGCCAATTGCCAAGTCTGGTCACCACATCCGAACCCCAGATCTAGAATGGCGAGGGAACCGCGAGGACTAGCTTTACCAGGTGCATCACCCGACAACCCGGCGGCGCTCACAACCTGCTCGAGCAGCGCGGAGGCAGCCTCGGGGAGCGTGTCAATTGGCTCGCCTGTATGAGTTTTCCTGGGAGAAGGGTCAATGGATGCGTGATTGAGGCTGCAGAAAAACGTGGCTGGGCTTACCAGTATCCCACGTTCATCCACATGGATGGTGGTCGCGTCGTGATGTTGAGCTTCCAGTGTCCTAGGCCGTAGATATCGCTCATTCGCATCACCACCAAAGCAATGATGCCAGCGATGGCCAGGGCCGTGACGAGCCCTGCGGCAAAGCCAAGGCCAAAACTGTCTTGATCGAAGAACATGGTGTCGATGGTGATTGCGGTCCGCACCGTGAGCTAACGGCTGTTGATTGTGACGAAGAAAGACGGTGACATTTAACGGTCGCTCGATTTACGCACTGATTTCACCCACTAACTACAACTTCGCTAAATGACTAACTCCAGAGTGAATGAATTAAAGGTATGGTAGTTGAAACGAGGAGATTATTGCATTTAAGGTGATAATATACAGGGAGACCTGCATTTACATATTATTCTAGTCGTTATTCGTCATTAATTCTGTTCCCACGGAATCGCTACGCCAAAATCTTGAGCTACCCTAATGGCCGACACGACACATCCTTCCAGCAGAACCATGCCATCCCAGCACCAAGCACCAGCGATCCACACATTATCCTGTCCGTTAACCCAAGCCATGGCCTCATTATCCTCGCTCTTCTTCGTTCCCGATTTCCCTAGCAATTTCTGAACGAGGGCCTGGCCCTCTGTGTTTCTCAGGGTCCTAGTAAACTTGGCCTTCTTAATTGCTTCTGGCTGTGCCTCCTCGCGTAGCGGACATGTGCTGACAACGACTCCACTGGGCATGGCGTGAAGAGCCTCCGTGCGAGGACTTCCCACGTCGGTGAACACCGTACGAAGTGTCAGGACCTGGGCTGCTGAGGTGTCTTTCGAATGGTGCATGCAAGCGATGGTTTGGCTGGAGCCTGCGTTGTCGGTGTCGACGACGCTGATTCCCGCCTTCTCCGGCTTCAAAATAGAGCTCTCGACTTGACGAGTCGGAAGTTTCGCCAGAGAAGACCCCAGCGGTTTGAAGATACGGCCAGCGACATCAGGGGAGACGGAGAGGACAACGCGGTCGAAGACTTGCTCCTGGATGCGCCCGGATGCGTCGACGGTAGATTGCCAGCGAACCATCACGGTACCATCAACCTGAGGCACAGCTTCAATCACACGACTATTGAGGTTGACATCTTCCAGCCCCTCCATCAATTTGGCCTGGACCTGCGAGACTCCGCCGCAGACAGCATAATGCTGCTTGCCATGCGAAAGCTTCTTGTAGTTGACGACGTCGCTCGCGGGGAACTGGAGCAGCTCTTCATGTGTACACGTCGCTACACCGCTCAGGAGCGGAAGCAGATAACGCGAAGTATATCGTCGGGGTAATCGTATGCGACCGAAATATTCGGCGACGGTCTCGCTGTATCCGGAGGATGTGGTCTTCAGCGGCGCGACAAGGAAGCAAGCAATCGTGAACCAGAATTGGCACACAATCAGGAAGATGATCTCGATAAAATGCGCAATCACACCGCGATTGCCCGGCCACGGCGGCGGCGTCTGGTGCAAGTTGGACGCATGGATGAAGTACGCCTCGTTTTCACTTCCCTTGACTGGGACTGTTCCGTCGGCGCTCGTGGCTGCTTTGGCAAAGACAAAGAGGAACTTGATTGGATGCAGCGGGATTTGTAGATGTTCGTACATGCGCATCAAGTTGTGGTAGTACCCGTCGGCGCTCGCGCGCATCGGCAGATCGATTCGTTCGGCATCGTCGTATTTCTCGTTCTTGATCGTAACAGAAGCAGAATCGAAGGATATTCTATCGCCCTGAGACGAAATGTCAATGTTAGCGAAAGGATTCAAACCCAGGGCGAAGGATCTCGGCTGTCGTTGACGACGTGGCGCACCTGTTCGAAAAAGGTCACCCTATAACGGTCTCCCTTAATGAGATAAGCACTACTAAGACCGGCGAGACCCGTGCCTATGATAGCGACTCGACTTTTGGTATGCTTTTCGTTTTCGTTCATAGTGATGTTGTTTTGTACTTGTATTTACTTGCTCTACATTGGAATCTTTGACCGCTTTTGATAGAATTTGCAGAGAATGTCACCTGGTATTCCTACCCTGTTTCTGGCAGTGAATAGCTTGAGATGGAAATTTTAATGATTATTCTGATTGGGTCGTTTTACGCTCAGACAGTTCCACCGTTCACAAACGTTGAGTGCCGAGGCTAGTTGTTGTTGGCGAGGTGCTAACCAATAATTCAGCAGCGAATGAGCTGATCTTCGGGAGAATCGGCGCCTTCAGTGCGAGACGCATGTGAAAGAGAGTTCGGCATTATAACTATCCGTTGTATCTTGGTCGATCATGATCTTGCTGAAACTTGACAAAGGTCATGACAGCGAACAACCAACCAAGAGCCGTTAACGGTATTGAGCCTCCCAACGCTCGAAGGTTAGGGTGTGTCGGGTACGCACCTCAGTGCTCAGCGCAACGTGGCGAGTGGGCCAACAACTGTAGGCGCTATAACTAGGCACCTAAGCACCAACTCAAACTGCGTCACAGCGGGTCTAGTCCAGTGAAGCCAAATAATTTCTAGAACGTCTATAACGCCTTGCTATATACGATTACTGGTACCTGTTGTTGTTGACCAGTCCTGTCGTAAGAATTAGAGGTTTTCGAACTGACAAGGAGTAGGGAAAGGTGGCACAATGTTGCAAAACTTGTTCCATCGGCGCATCAAGGTTCTGTAATTGTAGTGGTTCTGTACCCTGCCCGCCTTAGCCTCCAGTACCTAGTAACGACGGGAGGCGGGGTTTGAAGATTTTTAGCCGCACGGGTTTGACGGTCCAGGTCAGTGAGGATGGGATCATTTGAGTATTGGCCGTAAGATCAACAATCGCATAACAAACAGTTTCTTACAATGAATCACGTAAAACACTGAGGATACGTATGCGGACCGACTGTACCTATAGAGTAACGAAGGTAGCTTCGATGAATGAAAATGTCAACTTCGTAGCAGCAGCTCGTTACTCACCAACAGCAACCCTAAACTTTGCTGGCCTCCACTCGCTTGACAGCTGCCACCAGGCGGCCGCCCGGCTACTGGACCCCTGTTGAAGATTCACTGCACGGTGACCTCATCACTTAACAATAATCCATCATCTCCAATTTTCGCCCTATCCTCATCAGAGTTTCATGAAACTACTGTCTACAGGTTCCTGACCGTATCCGTGAATATGATGCACAGAGGTTGAGCAACTTCAGGGGGGAATGCATGTTAGGTGGCCGTGCGACGATATATGAAACAGTCCCTGAATCAACCTCATATCCAGCATCTCCTCGGATAGGGCGGTTGCATCGGATAACCTCTGATCACGAGCGCTTATACATCTCAAGGTTGGTAAGCTATTTATATACGGCGAGGCCACAGAGTTTGGATCCTTATGCTTCGGGGTCGTTTGAGGACTATGCTTTGTCATATGGAGTGCATGGGTGCTCTACTTGATCTAAGGCATGGCCAGCAGCTGAACCTATATGCTATAGACCGAAGATTATTCTTCCTTGAACACATCATACTTATACTTTGACCCGGTGTGATCATCCCGGAGCTTGGATTGTCCGATTCCATAGACATTCTCTCGTAGAGAATGACCCCCTTCACTAGTTACCTCATGATATAAGCCTCTTTTTCGGAGCTCAGGCACCAATAGCTCAACTAGATCCTCAAAAGTTCCAGGTGTAGTCACGTAGCCAACATTGAAGCCATCCAAGTCTCCCTCCTCGATCCAACGCTCCATCTCATCAGCAACAGTCTGAGGACTTCCAACAGAGACTGGGCCAAGTCCACCGATGCCGGCCTTCTCGGCAATGACTCTTGGCGTCCACTTTGAAACATGCTCACTGGTTACAGTGAATGCGTCAAGGAGACTTTGAACTTTGTGCTGCTCTAGAGAGTCCGCAGAGGTGAGTTCTTGGTCAAGTGGAATCTTGGATAAGTCGATGCCAGTCCACCCACTGACGAGAACTAGTCCACCAACAGTCGAGGCGTACTTCTGTAGTTCCTTGAGTTTCTCCTGGGCCTCTTCATCAGTGCGACCAACAATGGGAGTAAAAGTCGCAAAGAACTTTAGAGACTGAGGATCTCGGCCTAGTTCAGCGGCCTTCTTCCGAATTGCTTGAATCTTGGGTTTGAGTAGCTTTGGTGAGTGGGAAGACACGAAGATGCCTTCTGCATGGGCCGCGGCAAACGTCTGACCGGCTGATGAGGTACCAGCTTGGAACAAGAATGGCGTACGTTGAGGTGAAGGGTCAACAATATGGCGAGTGTCCAAGTCAAAGAACTTGCCATGATGATGAATGGTCCTGATCTTGTCGGGATCCGCATAGCTATCGTTTTCCGGATCAGGGGAGATGGCATCGTCTGCCCAAGAGCCCTCCCAAAGCCTGCCGGAGGTTAATATGGAGCCTAACTAAGGCAATAAAAAATTACATACTTATATAGGACACGTAGGTACTCATCGGCCTGCTCATATCTCTCATCGTGTGCAATGGGACTGTCCAGGCCAATAGCCTTGAAAGCTGCCTTCTTCCAACTTGTGACAATGTTCCAGCCTTTCGAATGATTAGCCTATAAGGTACGCTATTTCAACACTCAACACTTACCGATTCTACCTCTAGTGAAGTGGTCCAATGAAGAGAAGCGCTTTGCCAGGAGAAAAGGTGGCTCAAAGGATGTTGAAGCAGTGATAGCGAAAGACAGATTCTTCGTCACAGCTACCATGGCACTGACGGGAATAGTTGGATCTGTCATGGGCCATTGAGCTGCACGACGAATGCAATTATCCAGTTTTCCTTCATAAGTGTCATAGCCTCCGTACGTATCTGCTAGGAAGAGCGCATTGATACCTCCCTTCTCAAGCAGCTTGGCCAAGTCGATCCAATACTGAAGATCGCGCTTGGTGGCTGATTTGTCTACTGGATTCTATTTGTGTTCAGCATAAACCTGATGCACAGAATGTAGTGGCACTGACCTTCCATTGACCTGGCGATAAGTGCCCAATGGTTGACATGTCAAAGGCATTGATGATGATTTTCTTCTTGATATTATTGTTGCCGTTGTCGGTCGCACTCCCGTTCGTTGCTGGGCTGGACGCCATTTTAACGGCAAAAGAAATTATAAGTCAGTCAATGATTACAGATTGTTTTGTAACCGTTCATGTAGATGTAGGAATTGTGATGGCTGCCAGTTGAGTTTCATCATGCAAACCCATTGCAAGTCCGAATTGCTTCGATATTTATGTTGGCGAAACCCCGCAAGGCCAATCACGCCTTCGTACATTAATGCCATTCAAGATTGGAATGATCACTTCTTCGGTAATAGCAGGATCTAAATCCAATTGTAACTTGCTGACACTCTTGCGTGATGCCGATAACGGATGTCACAATCATTGCGAGACCCCGCGCCTTCAACGGACTCCAGATCAATTACCGTATGTTCTGGACTCACTAGACTCAAGATGTAAGGAGTAACAAAAAGTATTAACGTTTTTTTATCTCTTTAGATGTATTAAGTTACGTATCTATATCTGTACGGCAACATACACAAACACAACAAGATGTCGGCTTGACTTGTTACTAACACTTGAGTACCCAGATCATTAACATTTTGCGATATGGAAAATGCAACTGGTTTAACAAACTGATTTGTTTAGCATAATTCGTGATGCGTAAGCGAATGTGAGGTATTCTAGTAGTAATACATATGACCACTTTCGATGAAATGGCATGAATCAAAGAAGGTATCAGGTTAGCGCTCGCCAGAAACGTCCATCAATTCCCTTCTCAACTGCCCCAGGCAGATATTCAATTCAGCAATGTCCTTTGAGTTGAGCCTTTAGATCTTTAGTATGCCTTCTGGCCGACGACATTGCCGGGACCGGAATATCGAGCAACAGTGTACCAAGCGCCCTTGGAATCCTTGGCAGCACCAATACCGATCTTTGTTGAGGTCTTCCAAACACATTGGGCTGACGAACAGTTAGTTACATACAACGAGTTGAGGGGCTGTTTATCTTACTGTAATGCCCATACATCGAGAAGTTACCCTTGGGGATAGTCTCTCTCTTGTAGTACTTCTTCTCGTTCAACCTAAGGCCTGTTGTCAGTTGTGTATCATGCTTAGAGAAGGCTTTGACGTACCAGCCCTGAGTACCAGCAGTGATGGGGTTCTTGAATCCATTGCTTGCCCAAGCATATGCGAGGTTCTCGCCTTGGTTGGGACGGTCCGATCCTGAAGAGTGCTTCAGCTTACCAGCCTTGGCTAACTTATTTGCATAAGCTGTAGCAGCTGACTCGAGCTTAGTATCCCACACCAGGCTCTTGACCTTAACTTGGGAGCGAGCGGCATTGTGTAGACGGAGAGCCTCCTTCTTGTCAGAAGACAAGGCCCTGGGGAAAAGTCTTGCAAAGATGCTGCGCTTCTCCTCAGTGTCCTCGACATCTGTATCCTCATCATCGTTGTCAGGGTAAAAGATGACGGGATCGAGGCCCAAGCGAGTGACGTCAATGTTGGCCTCTAGAACACGAGGCTTGCTGTAGTCACTGGGAACCTTGTAGTCGGTCTCAGCGCTGACTTCGGCCTTTGCAGAAACTCCATCAGAGTCTCCGCTCTCGTCTTGAAGACCAAAGCCATTAACAGCGAGGTCAGCGTCCAAGAGTTTGTTGGAAGGTGCTGCAATCGCCGTTGAGAGAAAAGATGAAGCAAGGAGAAGGGAAGAGTGAAGGTAAAGAGTTGATAAATGCATTTTGTCTGATAGTTGAAGATTCTTAGTATAATATTGTGTCTTCTTGTAGCGTGATAGTTGGGAATATGTTTCCAGAATGCCTGATTCTTGGTCCTTATATAAACTTCAAAAAGATTCTTGTATGATGATCCAGTCACCTAAAGATGGGAACTTCTCTGACGTCGGTGAGTGGCGGGGATGGACTAAGTTGCGGATAGATCACAATCCGTGAGATCGGCGACCCTGAAGACCCTTACTTGGGATGCCAAACCTAACTTTAAGTACCCAGGGGCAAAAGCTAAATTTCTCTCCTGCTTTTCACGGAGGTACCTTACAACTGCCATTCTTCTGTTTTCGATGATTGGGAGTTATGCACTTTAGTGGTCTGGTCCCTCGGTAGTTATGCTGGATCAAGATCGTGATGTCTCAGATGTTTGCGACTAGCGGTTCTTACAATCCCTTGTTGAAGCATTCAATAAATGACATTTTCCGGCAAACAATGCAAGGGAGAGACAATCCCATTGTTTGCCATTAACATTTTTCTTTGGTTCTTTGCTCCAGGAAATCTGAGGCAAATTGTTGCAACGATAGAGTTCGATTTAGCAGCGGAGAGGAGCCCGCAGACCTGGAGAGCTGTTGCTCATGAAATCATCACTCCAAGTTCCTGAAAATCCAGCGAATTATAGCATCTTGTTCTGAGTTCCTGCCCATTCGCCGGGTATTCAATGCATGCACAATGGAGGTGTCGGCTGGATACGGTGATCATTTTGGCCGTTCCTGGAACATCTGCATTCCAACCGCCGCGTCATCCACCAACTCGGTCTAGTCTACAAGCGTTTCGAAATCTCAACGACCAAATAACGGGCGCGATGTGACATTTCCTAACCTTAAAGGCAGACCAAAGCGAGTTGCGCATTCGTCATTCACATATGTGAGATGCTCCATTACATTGCTGCCCTTGGGCTGTGCAACCTATGCCTTCCAATGAGGAATGCCACTCAAGCCTTGGGCAGCATAAAGTCGCCAGCCTTACCCAAAACGGGAGAGCTGAAGCCGTCGGTCTAAAAAGTCTTGACGCAGGGGAATTCCAGGCACGTGGAGGTCTTATGACGGCAGTTGCAGATCCGTCTGATGCGTGCCGATTTTGTCACTTTTAGGCTGAATGGAACTCATCAAGGACGCATCATTAGTATTGGACTGCCACGAAAAGCTGTGAAAGCGTTGGAAGAGGTGACTCCATTGGGAAAACGATTTTTGTCATTTTAGTTCTCACTTTTTCAACTGGAACTCCCTGTATCATAGTGTTTTCACTATAGACTGCTGTGAATAAACACGGTAGGTGTTGAGGATTGATCCTTACGAGAAAAAAGCCCCAAAATCCCTAAACGTACTTTAGGGTTGCGGATTACAGGAATTCGGCAACGAGAACTAGGCTCATGCCAGTAACGTTGACGAAACTCGTCTGAGGCTTGACATCGAGGACCTGCTGCGAATGAGAGTTAGAAGTGACGCGTGTAGCACGGACGACTTTGTTACAAGAGTTTCTCCATAGGATGATCCGATCATAGTGACAGAATGGCTTACGAAAGAGTAGAGTAGCTGTAAATCCCGATGTAGTGTATCTCGCAGCAAAGATCCCAATTGCACTTGTTTGGTCCTGACGATGAGTACTGTAGCGGCCCCAGCATTACAAAGAGTTTCTATACAGACTTGGCATCCTGATTCGCTTCTTAAATTCTTATGATCTATTCCACTTGTCCCTATCATGTATCATATAAAAGGATGAACAGTGGTTGTGACGGTAGGAAAAGGAAGGAGGTGCTTTCGTTTTAACTGTACAGTGTAGTCACAGTATACGTACGGCTTCTTTTTTAGAGTGGTGAGAGATAAGATAAGGTTTCAGTATGCTCAGAAAGCCGGAACTTTGATAATCCGCAGCAGGTGGACTTCAGACATCTACTGATCTGTCAACTTCACACTGTATGTAGGCTCCATTGCAAAGCGTTGCCGTACTGCTGCAGGGTAATCCCAAACCATCGAGCCTACGAATTGCTAGAATGAGCGGCATTCTAAGTCAAGATAAATCGATTGATAGCTGTTAACAAAACCCTGTTTGGATTTATTTGAGTTTCTTCAAGGGACTGGTTTCATCTGCGCCTAATCATTTTATCTGAGATCATGTGTTCATTGACCTTTTTCCTGGTCGTCACTCCATCAATCTCCAGGTTGGTTTGCGCTGAAGTGTGTGTGCCTAAACATGTCACAATCAGTATCTCGCCCCAAGTCCCTAATAAGCTATCATCAATATTGCTACTCCGTATTCAATCGCATTTTGGTCGCAGAAGATTGCGAGGAGCTTACCATTATTACAATCAATGACGCTGGTTTTTCGGATTGATAACCCGGGTCCCTGCACCCGTCGCTTCGTGGGGTAGCACTTTAATCGCTCGCATATGAACCAATCCTAGACACTTCAACAAGTGATCACATGTCCAAAACCTCAAAAATGTTATCTCAATGCGAATATTTCCCAAGATCGAGATACACATTCAATCGAGGCTAAATCACCCATGTTCTAGGCTCTGAAAGGGCTTGGCTTAGGTGCTACACCTCCGCGGTGCAGCAGTGCAGCGTCGTCCACTGATGTGTCAATTGATGAATTATTGCCCTGTAGCGGCCACTGTTTCTCTTATCAAAGATACCGCCCTGCAGGTCGCTTGGCCGCCGGCCAGTGATCAACCGTTTCCTATTCCCTCGCTTCGATGTTTGCGCTGATAAGGGCGCATTCCAGGCTGGGGTTCTTGGCCAATTGCGTCCGTGCCTTCTTATCATTGCCCCCATGGGGAATTTCTTATCGTGCAGCTTCACCCGGGAATTGCTTATCTTGAGAGCCTGAGAAGCCCGCCGGCACTTGCACGGCGGGTTTATTATCTTGAACGCCAAATCATGCACCCCAATATCGATGGGTTTATGCACCCCATCGAAGCCTAATCGGGACAGAAACACTCTCTTTCCTGCTTTGACCTATCAGCGCCACCAAATTTGATTAGTTAATGCGATAATCAGACGCACACATTGCAGTTCATTAGCTAATTAGGTTTAGTGAGAGTGCATAATCTGATTGAGAGGCGTGCATTATTCGGCATTGCATTATCTTAGGTTTTGTAAAACGGCTGTCATGGCTGAACATATAACAATGATGAAGATCTCCATGAAAATAATTGTGGCAAAAGCTCTCGTGATAGACTCTTGAATCCTAAACACCAACCTTACTGCAAATATATCACAATGGCTGGTGGTGGCGGTCCTTCATCCGGCACAGTCGAGCCTCCTCTGAGCCAGGCCTACGGCTATGGCATCGTCGTTGGTCTCGGCTTTCTTTTTGCCCTCGGCATGATCTTCACGACGTGGGTCTTGAAAAGGTACAACCATGAGAAGCAGACCTCAGAAATGTTCAACACCGCTGGTCGAACGGTCAAGTCTGGTCTTGTTGCTTCAGCTGTTGTGTCCAGCTGGACTTGGGCTGCTACACTCCTCCAATCATCCGGTGTTGCGTACCGATATGGTGTCTCTGGACCATTCTGGGTAAGTCGACTGTCTGTGTATCGTGAGACGTGAATTGTGACTGATAATTGTAAAGTATGCTTCTGGTGCTACCGTTCAGATCATTCTCTTCGCGACCATTGCCATTGAGCTGAAGAGAAGAGCCCCCAATGCGCATACCTTCCTCGAGGTCATCCGAGCTCGATATGGACGTATTACTCACTGTGTCTACATTTGCTTCGGTCTTTTCACCAACATTCTCGTCACTGCCATGCTCTTGACTGGTGGCTCTGCTGTAGTCACTTCTCTTACTGGCATGCACACTGCCGCAGCATGTTTCCTGCTGCCTCTTGGCGTTGTTCTCTACACCATGTTTGGAGGGTAAGTTGAAATCGATTTCGATGAAGAAATAGGCCTAACTCGCAGTCTAGTATCAAGGCCACTTTCCTGACAGATTATGTTCACACTGTCATTATCCTGGTCATCATCCTCATTTTTGCGCTCACTGCCTATGCGACAGGCAGCGAACTCGGGTCACCTGGCGAAGTCTACGATGCGCTCACCAAGGCTGCCGCATCCCACCCAGTCGAAGGTAATGCTGAGGGCTCATACCTGACCATGCGATCTCGCGAGGGCATCATCTTCTTCGTGATCAACATTGTTGGCAACTTCGGTACCGTCTTCCTGGATAACGGTTACTACAACAAGGCCATTGCCGCTCACCCCGTCTCTGCCCTTCCTGGATACATCATTGGCGGTCTTTCATGGTTCGCTATCCCTTGGCTCTGTGCGACTACCATGGGTCTCAGTGCCTTGGCCCTCGAGACCAGCCCTTCATTCCCCTCATATCCCAACCGCATGGACCCCGCTGATGTCTCGGCTGGTCTTGTACTGCCCTACGCTGCTGTTGGATTGTTGGGCAAGACTGGTGCTATCTGCACTTTGATCATGATCTTCATGGCCGTTACTTCCGCAACCTCAGCCCAGCTCATCGCTGTTTCCTCCATCTTTACCTATGATGTTTACCAGTAAGTCTCTCGTGTGTGAAAATTCTTACCTTACGCTAACGCTCCTCCAGGACCTACATCAACCCCCAGGCTTCCGGCAGCCGACTTATTGGTGTCTCGCATACTACTGTCTGTCTCTACGGTGTCATCATGGCCAGTTTCAGTGTTGGCCTCCACTATGCCGGTATCAGCATGGGCTGGCTGTACCTCTGGATGGGTGTCATGATCTCCGCCGCTGTCATCCCTGCTACTCTGACTCTTCTCTGGAAGCGCCAGAACTGGATCGCTGCCGCGGCGTCTCCCGTCCTCGGTCTTTTCTGTGCGCTCATTGCTTGGACTGTCACCTGCGCCAAGGAGTTTGATGGTGTTCTTAGCGTTGACAACCTCGGTTCCAACAACCCCATGCTTGCTGGCAATGTCGTCGCTCTGTTGAGTCCTCTGATCTTCGTGCCGCTCTTCACATTCGGATTCGGCTCGGACAGCTATGATTGGGCTTCCATGGCTGCTATCAAGCAGGCTGATGACACCACTAGCGACTCTAACGGTGACTCAGAAACTGCTGTCGTGACCAGCTTCGCCGTTGCTCCTGAGGAGGACATGGCCAAGCTCAACAAGGCCTCAAAGATTGCCAAGACAATGACTGTCTGTATGACAGTCGCTTTCCTGATTCTCTGGCCCATGCCTATGTACGGAACATCCTATGTCTTCTCCAAGTCCTTTTTCACTGGTTGGGTTGTTGTTGGTATTCTCTGGCTGTTCTGCAGTTCCGTCGCTGTTGGTATATTCCCTCTCTGGGAAGGTCGACAAAGTCTTGTTCGTGTATTCAAGGGTATGTTTGGAATGGGAGGATCAGATATCACAGAAGAGATCCAAGGAAAAGCAGTGCATGAGGAAAAGATCGATGGATTCGAAAAGCAGTAGTCGATAGGAGATTGCGGATAGTTTAGCTTTTATTGCCATCACAGGATATTTGTTATTTGAAAAAGTGTTAATAAGCAAGATCTTACGTCACCTGAGTCTATGATCGTGAATTCGTGATATAAAGTGGAGGCATGATTTATGCCCAACAAGCTGTGATTAGTTACTCTATTGCCATAGCTAGACCCTGGTCATCTTTTACAGAGCCTTTCCCCGACAACTATTGACAGAAAATATCCAAAATGGTTAACATCAACCTGGCCTACAGTGCCCCCGTCAATTCAAGCGGTGCTTCTCCCATCCTGTCAGAAGCTCAGGTCTGGAATGGCCTGAGGCGCAAAGTCCGGAAAGCCCATGAATTTGTGGCTCCTATTCTTGAAACCGAATTACTGAGTGAAGAGCGAACAGAGTTAGGCACAAAGATCACCCGGCAAGTCATATTTGACAAAGAAGCACGAGGTAGCAACGACAATGTTGTCAAAGAGGTAGTCTACGAATTTGTGCCAACGCGCGTCGATTTCTATCACCCCGATGGTAGCAAGATCTTCAACATTGTCACTGTTGACCAAGAGGGTAACTTGATGTTGACTTATGCCTTTGAATGGCGACACCCGGGGGTTGAGGCAGAAAGCGAACAGGCCAAAGAGTTGCGCGACAAGTATATCAAGGTGAGCCTTACATCTACTCTATACATCATCGAAACTGACATGATATCTAAAAAGGCTAAGGGAAGCGTGGAGGGTACTATCGCTACCATTCGTAAGTTGGTCAAAGAAGGCGAGCTTTGAGAAAGACTCTGGCCATAAGCTAGGGGCCAGCACTATCTACTTTCCACGTTACAATAACAGGACTCGCCGCAAAGGGGTATCAATCTATCATTCGGGAACTACTTGCGAGAAGGACTGTGCTGTACTAAAAGATCAGAAGCCACTGAAAGAGATATCGCTTGCTAAAGGAGTGTTTTCCTAACCGTGTTTAATCCTCTGAAAGGATTGGGCCTTGGCCGACACTAATAAAAGAATCACAGCGTGATCGACTGCTCTCGAAAATACTTCCGCTCAGTTTCGGAACTCCTAATTGGAATGATCCAGATATCGTATGGAACATAACCAGTGTCGGGGCCAAGGCTATCCAAATCATTTCTGATTAAGCCTCGGAAGCGAACCTTCATATCCTGGAATGCAACGTCGTCGTTTTTATAGACTTTATCATCCCAACTCCTACCTTCACGCTGAACAACAAAACGTACAGCGTCAATATCGTTGAAACCATGCATAAATTGAAACTCCGACATTGGCATGGGGCCGAATTGATCGTAATTCTCCCATAGCGTGAAGTTTCCGGGTGACTTTTCGACACTGTATTTAATTTCGTATCGTGGTCTCCTAGTAGTAGCCTCTGGTGTTTGATATGTAGCCTGAGGGAGAGGAGGGGGAGGCATAGCTCTCGTTGCTTGATTTGCCTCTAGTACAGGGGTTATATCCTCAGTAGCCAGCTGAGTTCTATCAAAGGGCATTGGCTCTGATGTAGCGCGAGGGTTCTGCGAAGTTCCGACATGAGAAGCCCCAGGAGTCTCTGTTCCAAGTTCTGGGCTAACACGGGATCCCGGATCACTTTGTCGACTTGGAGGTGGTGACACGGATTGAGAATCATCCTCCGTGTCAAAGGTTGGTGTTTCGACAAAATCAAGGCGCTGAACTGGTCGACAGCTGCGCCCTGATGAAGTGTATTTCTCAGTAAAACCATCTATAGCTCGAGTGACTGTCTCAGACACGGTGGTAGTCTCTAGGTGTTCAGTCATCTGAGCAACAGGGGCACTTGGTGCAAAAGAGACTGCAGTACAGTTCGGAGGATTTATGTCAGTGGTGGAGGCTTGAGGTGGCGGCGTAGTGTTGCTCATATTGCCTGCCGATGAGGTCTGGTATAGTCAGTTGATAACCCTCTATGCATCATGTCTGTGGAAGGATAAAGTCCTAGCACCGAGAGAACAGGTACTTACTTGATTTTCCGGCCCCCTAGCGCGTGGAGGAATGTCGTCTACATCTGGAAGGCTATCCGAATCGACTTCGTTCCATCCGTTCCATGGGTCCGTGTCCATTTCCTCGCTTGGAACTGAAGGTGACATTGCATTACTTTAGAGGCCAACATGTTAGCTAGGGTATCGAGTTTGAAAAGTGGCTATACCTTTGTCCAAGAGTTTGAGATCTCTGCCTCTCATGACGTGTAGCTTGTTTCTTCTTGGATGGCGAGTTGAGACCTTTTTGGTGTTCTTGCTGGTTGTGACGAAAGAAGAGTTGGGCAAGCAGCTTGACGATTCTAACACTAGGTAAGTAAAATGATCTTGTAACATTTTGGGGCCCCTACTTTTCTGAATCCTTTCCCCAGATCAGTGAGTCTCCAGAAGAAGAGCTCTCGCTTGCTGGCCAGAATTGCTGTCCTCGGCCTTCTTTGACTAGAAATCTCTTCGCCATATCCTCGAGTTCAATTCTCTGTCCTGCATCGCTCCACTTAAGCAGAGAAACTCCAGGCACTCCATCGCGGGTCTTATATCCCTCAATATATTTCTTATAAGTCTGCACGAAGAATCGACTGGAGAAATCGGACCGCGGATAACCTAGTGCGGTTTGAAGAGGGGTAATTTTTGGAATGTCGCCAATTTTCTCCTTGTTCATGGTTAATAGTGAATGTTGAAGAATAATGTTAGTTTGATAAGTATGGCAATGCTTGGAGTTGAGATCTGGGTGTATACTCAAAAAGTCCTCATAGGGCAAGACACGACAGAAGTAGAAATGCATTTCCGTGAGGGGAGGCCTCTGCCTGATTTTATGGCCAATTCTGCCTCAGCTGAACATCCTGGCCAAGTTGAAACCTGGGGAGAAACGTACATGAACCTTAAGCGCTCTCAGAAAACGTCTAGGCCTCTGAAGTTGGCCTCTCAGCCTCGCGGCAAAGAGAGTCATGGAAACAGACAGATTTGCATATTTCTGCAACTTGAGCGCTGCGAGCGTCCTTAACGTCATTTTTTTAGCATTAAAATCGAAGTTTTATCAGCCGAAATATTTGCGCCAAGAATTGGATGACAGAGGGAATTAATCCGCATCTAGAAGTTGTGTTGGTTCAGAACCAACAGCTCTTGAGAATCAGGGTGTACCGACTGCATGAGCTCGAGCCAATAAAAAGAGTGGTTTTTAGGCAGAGAGAGGCGGTGATCCATAAATAGCACAATCTTTAACCTTTTCTGGTGTTTTTTCCATTTTATTTGTTTCACTTTCGTCGACTTTGGATTTTGCGATTGATTCTGAAGCAATTGCTGCCTTTGATGCGTTGTTGCTGCGGCGCAGCCCTTGCTTGCATGGGTAAAGGTCAAATATGCCTTACAAGAACCATGATCTGCACCGAACAGTTAGTCAATTGAGGAATTGGAATCAGTTAAGAGGAAGTAATTGAATAGTTATCCTCCAATGCATCCTGCGGCCTTCCGTTCACTGATTACTCGTTTCTAGCAGCAAATCTGTGCTGTCATGGGCTGATGCTCCGTCATTGTATCGGCTCATTTGACTCTGGCAGAATTGTTATCCGATAACTAGTGGTTCCCGCCCAGCATTAACCCGACAGCTCGTAAATCGGCTAACTGGTCTGATTACTGCCGTATCCTTTGCCTACGGAATACGGAGCTTGGTTCTCATGCAAAGGCCCATCCTATGTCATATTATCTTCGCATTAAACCTTTCTAGAACTTATACTGTACTTTAGGATGAGGTCTCCGTCGCGCCACCTCTGCTGTCAACTGTACTTAGGTGAACTCAATCGTAAGCTAGCGTGTATGTGCGCTCGATTGATCCACAAACTGCCGGCATTGCAGGATTACGTATTGTGAGCTATGACAGTCGTTCAGACTTCTACTGGTCGCACATTTCCAACGCGGCACAAAAACGTGTCGCGTATTCCATCTTTCTGGTCCTGGTTTCTCAGGGACATGTATTGCCTGAGCACGCGATAACTGATGAAAAAGACCATGCTGTTGGCGACATCAGCTCGTCAATGATTCAGGCAGCCCGTTCCCTGTAGGAGCGGGGAAACGTTAAGCTTGATTACCCAAAAGTCAAGCTTATTATCCCACGTCCAAGAGAGTCGTTACGCAAGAATCTCTACCCATCAAACCCCTTCAGGCAGGTGAATAAACACGCCGATCCCTCCCCGCAGCAAAGCCAAGTAGCCAAGCCAGCTCAGCCATTGGCCCAACCTGGGGAGCTTCCCAAGAGGGTTACAACGGCAAGGCATGACGACATTCGCGAGAGCTATCCCGAGCTCAGGATCGTAAGCTTACCGACTGGGAAGGGAAGTTCATCCATCATGATAAGAGCTTCGGCAAATCAAAGGCCAGCTTGGCCCGAGATGGGATCCTGTTTGTTGGGAATACCAAGGACCTAAGTGTTTGTTTATGCAATGGTTCCATTGCAAGGTAACATGACACTGCAGAATGGGGTTGGTCATGCTTGCGAGAGTTGCATTTATATCCGAAGCTTCCCGTTGCTCCACGACCACTTCCCCTTCCAGGCCAAGTGTTGTGAAGTTCAATTGCCATTGAACCTTCAATATGCATTTTCGACAGTTCTCGACGATCGCAGCTTTCGCTGCTGGCGTATCTGCTTGCCAGCGCGATCTCGTTTTGGGCAAGCGACACACCCATCGCCAGCCACTGACCAAGCGCAATGCCGACTGGCCTCCAGTCTTGACGGAGCAAGAGACTCTCCTTGTCAATTCGTTTGACAATTCATCCATCGACAAGTGGTCTGACTACTACGGTCACCAGAACAAGTTGGCCGGCTATGGAAAGGAAGCTGCCCAGTGGACCGCTGATCGTTGGTCCGAAAGCGGGTTTGATGCGCATCTGGCGGAGTACCATGTGTTCCTCCGATATCCAGTCAGTTCATCTCTGTACTTCACCGGCCCCAACGGTACAACCACCGAGGTGAACACCAAGGAGGAAGTGCTTGAGGAAGATGATGTTACAGGCTGGGATGTGCTTTCACAGCAGACCTGGTTGGCATACTCGCCGACGGGAAATGCTTCCGCCGAATATGTCTACGCGGGGTAAGTGAGGCTCCCAATAGGTCTGGATGTCTGTTACTGACTCTGGGAATTAGGCGAGGTTCAATTGATGACTTCGATCGACTAGTCGAGCTTGGTGTTGATATCAAGGGCAAGATTGCTCTTATCAAATATGGTGGTCTGTTCCGCGGTCTCAAAGTCAAGAATGCTCAAGACCACGGCGCCATTGGTGCCATCATCTTTACCGACCCTAGCGATGATGGAAACATCACAGTTGCCAACGGATATGAGGCTTATCCAGGTAAGACTTCTCCCGTGGAAGCTCTGGGGAACTGATACTGACTGGATATCAGATGGCCCTGCAAGAAACCCCAGCTCCGTCCAAAAGGGCTCAACACTGTTCCTGTCTACCCGTACTGGCGATCCCACAACTCCTGGCTACCCCTCAAAGAAGGACTCACCTCGAGCTGACATCTCTGAGGTTATTGCCAAGATTCCAGCTCTGCCAATTTCTTACTCGGCCGCTCAGCCTCTGCTGCAGGCTCTCAATGGCCATGGTGTTACCGCTGAGAAGGTAAACCGCACTGCTTGGACAGGCGGTCTCGATGCCGATTATAGCTCTGGTCCTGCCCCTGGCGTGAAGCTCGCTCTCAGCACCATCTCTCGTGATTCTATTGAGCCAGTACACAACGTCATTGGAGTCATCAACGGAACCAATTCCGACGAAACTATCATCATTGGAAACCACAGAGATACATGGATGGTCGTAAGTAAAGCTGCAAGCAGATACTCAAAGTTCATTGCTGACTGTTTAGGGCGGTAACGGAGATCCCAATTCTGGTTCTTCGATCCTCATTGAGCTTGCTCGCGCTTTCAAGAAGCTCACTGATTCAGGCTGGAAGCCCAAGCGAAATATTGTTCTCGCATCTTGGGATGCTGAAGAATGGGGTATCATTGGCTCTACTGAGTGGGTTGAGGAGCATGTCAACTGGCTCACCGACACCGCTGTCTCATATCTGAACATCGATGTCGCCGTCAGCGGTCCTCGACCTAACCTTGGTGCTTCACCTGAGCTTCATACTTTTGCTACCGAGGTTCTCAAGAAGGTCGTTGATCCCAACTTTGGTGGCTTTAATCAATCACTCTATGACGCTTGGCATGCTACCAGCGAGGGAGACATTGAGATCCTAGGCTCTGGCTCTGATTACACTGCTTTCTTCCACCGCGGCATCAGCTCTCTTGATACTGGAAGCAGTGGAGGTGTCGGTGACCCTATCTGGCACTATCACTCAAACTACGACACTTATCACTGGATGTCGACCTTTGGTGACCCTGGATTTCATGTCCACACCGCGCAGGGTCAATATCTTTCCCTTCTGGCTTACCACCTGGCTACTGATGACATCCTTCCCTTCGATACTCAGAATTATGCCAAGGAGCTCCGTGCATACTTCGAGGATCTCTCCGAGTATGCCGAAAGTAAGGATGCCGATCTTGATCTTAGCGAGCTTGACGAAGCCATTGAGCACTTCAAGAAGAGTGCGGATGAGGTCAAAGCTCTTGAGAATCTTGCACGCGAGCGCGATGATGATGTCCTCAAGAAGGTCGTCAACCATAAGTACCGCGACTTCCAACGAGGTTTCATCTCTCAAGGTGGTCTGCCTGACCGTGACTTCTACAAGCACGTTGTAAATGCACCTGGTCTCGACACTGGCTATGCTGCTGTCACCTTCCCTGGTATCACCGAGGGTGTTCAGTATGCTGAGGACGGGGACTTCTCCGTGGCTCAGGAATGGGTCAAGAAGACTGCTCGTGGTATTGTTGTTGCCGCGAACATCTTGAAGACATAGGAAGGGTTTGGAAAGGGCTGGAAGAGGAAATAATTCACTTCACGTCAATCATTTATGAACGTTATGATCTCCTGTTTATGATAATTATAGTACTTGCATAGCATTCTCAGGTATTTTGGCTGGCGCCGGTTTGGGGGTTGGTCGAGCGGAGTTACGTGGGCACAGTTACAAGAGAATAGGAAATGATAGCGAATCAAAAGAATTTGAGACGAAGATTCAGTTGTTTTCTTCAGAGGCTTCATGTCAACTCTACGGTTGTTTGATGTTTGACCACTGCCGAGATTTCTTTGGCCAAGGGGCCTTTACAGACCTCAAGAACCACCAAGATTAATCGGCCATATCCGTGATTCATACAAGATCATCAGTGTGTAGTTACATAGTACTCACGCATACTAAGGTCTTTCAGAATAATTGAGGGACCGGATCTCTTCTTAGTCTTTTCGTACGCCTGCGCCTGTAGTCATTCATAGGCGTCAAGATCGAGAAGCTGTCGAGTCTCCAGCCAGAAGGTCTACAAATCAGCGAGATATTAGTTTTGCATTGACAGTGACAGAATAGTTCGCATAGAATTGTAGGATTATCTGATTCGATTTTAGTCACACTGTGAGGAGAGCTTGATGGCTGGCTCCTCAAGCGAGTCTTTCAGGTGTCGGCCGGTTGGGTCTCCTGTACCCTTCCGCTGCAGCCTGGCCTGTTGACCATGTTCTATAACACATTCTTTTCATTTCCAACATTTCTTCTGATCTTAACAAGCCGCCGAGAAAACGTGCGCAACTGCCGACAGATGTGTAATTGACGCAGCTTGGCGCTTGGCGTCACCGTTTGGCTACCTTGGCGCCGAGAATTCTAGAATCCACGTGGTGAATCTTGTTCAACTACACGATACTACACTTCAGGTTGCATTACCCGTCTAAGTTGGTCAAAGCTCATCTGTCAGTCTTCTTTGTGCATCATGGCAATGCTTTGATGTCTACCTATAGATGATAGGCAATCTCTGAATCAGAGAGTGTATGGTATCGTGTATTCGACTCAAGATATCCCAACCACCATCGGACACAAGGAATGCAACAAATTTCGAGCACAGACATTCAAGATCTGAGCCACGCATCGGATGCTGCGGAAGAGATGAGATTGGCACTTTCTTGGCGCATCTTGGCGTATCAGAACTGATAAATCCTTACACGACATCGGGTCTCGCAGCGTAAGATGTCCGGTGGCGGGTGGCACAGTAAAGCAGAGGCTTCCCAATCAGCAATAGAATGAACCGGTGGGTGTTTCGAGTGTTGCATTCCTTTTTGCCGTAATTCCGAGTAGTGAATAATCCCAGTGGCCATGCTTTGATTCCATGTGAGGGAATGCAACAACAATTCTGGCCATGTAACCTTGGAGGTGCGGCAGATGGAGGCGGTATGCAGCGCTTACTCGGGGTTGTGATATGGCCACCAATTAACGAGTTTAGTTGAGAGCGGGGAAGATTACAGTGAACACAAGCCTAACTTAGTGCCTGTTCAGTAGCTCTGAACATCACTTTGAAGTCGCTATTGTAATAATCACGCACCCCAGACTAAATGGGATAATATTGATGCAAATCCACGCTGCATGTTGATAAGAGTAGGTTCAGTGATGATGCCAAGCTATAAACAAATATCACGACGCAACCACAATCTCAAGGTTTTGCCACGTGGATGGCGCTGCAAGTTTTGTCAGCCCAAACTCAGCAACACTGCTACGTAGTCTTTTAAGCTTAGCCATGAAGCTTACCCCTCTTCCGGGTACAGAATCCATCAGAACTCAGAAAACGCCAGAACCAACAAGGAACAGTCCAGCCTCTAATCCCCAAAAAACTTGGAGTGTTGGTGTTGCATTGTGTCAGCCAAGAGAATGGGGAAATGGGATAATCACTAATCACCTGCTCAATTACGCTTCTGTTTTAAGTAGTGACTCCCGGGACTACGAGATCAGCACTAGTCAGCGTTGCGCTGCTACATCCGATGACAAGTCCATTCAGGATGCTTTGAGGGGGAGGGCGAGGCGCTGGAGGGGTCAGGGTTTGTCACTCAGCAGCAGCAGAGCCCCGAAGCTTCGGTACTGGAGAGTGTTTTAACTCGCTATGATGATTCCATTTTCGTGATCAACAAACGTCGTGGAGGTTCGTGGCTGCAGCAACGTCGCACAGGAAGCCGAGGCTTTGGGACGGGATCAAAAAACTCGACGCCATCAAACGCTGCAAAGTAAGGATCGGCTCTTTTCATGTCAGATTCGGAACACAACAGCCATTCAGGCTGATCCTCGACCTACAAATGGGTTGCACTCGGGGCAAATACTCCCCCTGCTCCCTAGTCTACCTCCCTTAGCAATGTAATGCTGACTCGGGGTGTTTTTCCCTGTTTACGAGACATAACAATCCGACTTACAGATCGGCATTTCCCCCTTGTCGTCCAATTAAAGCCAAGACTGGGCAATAAAGCTTGGTCTCTTCTTCTCCACGTCCATGCGTCGACCTTCCCGTAAACGCTTAGAGTCATCGCAGATCGTGAGCTTTGGTTCATTTCCTCCCCCGCATCGCATGGGCCAGCTTTGGGGTTGGGGGGGCTTGCGGGCGTTGACGTACGAGGCGGGTTTGGATGGAAGGGTTGTTTACGTGGTAACAAAAGCCCTTGCCTTTTCCCCCTTCAGAATTGTTTTCTTTTCTCGCTCTGTTGGTGAAGGCAGTAGTAAGCTGTCATCTCCGCGGAGCGTAGAGACTGTTTCGCTATTCTAGAACTGTGTTATAAGCTACTGTTCCAGCACCATGACTACTGATACCACGGCGACACCGCCGAGTGAGCAAGAGAAGCCTACAGCTGTTGATGTCGAGAATGTCGCGTCGACGACGCTGTCCAATGCCGGGACGGGGGCTGCTGTTGATGCTGAGCGCAATGCCCTCTTAGCTGCTCTGCCTGATCCTGATGAGGGTAAGAGTGAAGAGGAGCGACGCGAGATTGTAAGTCGTTCTACATGTGCTCTGTGTCTAGTCGAGAATGATTGATACTGACAATGGCTCAGGACAGGAAGCTGGTCTGGAAGGTCGACCTCTGGCTCATCCCCTGGCTATCGCTGCTCTACCTCCTCTCGTTCCTGGACCGAACCAATATCGGCAATGCTCGTCTCGCAGGTATGGAAGATTGGTTAAAAATGCAGCCGGGAGATTATAACGTCGCCCTCACCATCTTCTTCGTCAGTTATGCCCTCTTTGAGCCGATTACCAACGGTCTTCTCAAGCGTTTGACACCCCGCATCTTCTTCACGGGCATCATCATCGCGTGGGGTGCCGTCATGACCCTCATGGGCGTCTGTCACAATTACCCAGGTCTCCTGGCAGCCCGTTTCTTCCTCGGTGTCGCAGAAGCTGGTCTTTATCCAGGTGTCAATTACTATCTCGGCTGCTGGTACAAGTCATCTGAGATTGGCGCTCGCGCCGCCATTTTCTTCTCCGCTGCTGCCCTGGCTGGTTCTTTCGGTGGTCTCCTCGCTGCAGCCATCGCTAAGATGGACGGTGTAGGCGGCAGACCCGGCTGGGCATGGATCTTCATCCTCGAAGGTCTCGCGACTGTCGCTGTCGGTGCCTTTTGTTGGTGGATGGTCTTTGACTGGCCTGACACCGCTCGATTCCTCTCTCCCGAAGATCGCGTTCGTGTTCAGCGCCGTCTCATCCTGGACCGTCAGGGAAGGACCGCTGAAGACTTTGATAAGCGTCACATCTGGGCTGCCATGAAGGATTGGAAGACGTACGGTTACATGGTAATCTACATGGGCTCACTGATGCCCCTATATGCCTTCTCTCTCTTCCTACCTACCATTCTCCGCAGTATGGGACACGTAGGCACCAAGGCGCAACTCCTATCGGTCCCTCCATATGCCTGCGCTGCAGCCGCTACTGTATTCGTCGGGTTCCTGGCAGACCGAACGAAATGGCGTGGCTATTGTAATATTGCTACTGTCTGTGTCGGTATCGTTGGATTCACCATGCTGATCGCTTCGCCTGACCCGCATGTCCAATACGGCGCTGTGTTCCTCGGTGCAATGGGTAAGTTATACAGCACTGGCGTCTCGAGGCTTTGACTAATCTGGAACAGGTATCTATCCCACCGTCTCAAACACTGTGTCATGGGTAAACAACAATATCGAGGGTTCATTGAAGCGTGCAATTGTTCTCGGTATGGTCGTCGGTTGGGGTAACCTCAATGGTGTAGTCTCGTCCAACATCTACCGTGAAACCCAGAGACCTCGCTACTTTGCCGGCCACGGCACGGTTCTGGCATACCAAATCCTATTTCTTCTAGGAGGTTCTATCTTTATGCATTTTGCCCTCCGATTGGAGAACCGTCGTCGCGCGAGAGGATCACTGGATACCAAGTATGCTGCCATGACAGATGAGCAGAAGTGGATTAGCGGTGATGTGCGTCCTGACTTTAGGTACACTCTCTAGAGAGCTCAAGGAGATTTGTTTACACTGCGCTTTGCTTTCGTGTTTCTCTTTTTCAATTTTCTCTTTAAGGAAGACTCCTGTAGCAGGATAGCTGAACTGGTAACGATTGGAAGCAGGTACATCATGATTATGCAGTACCCATAGAATCTTGTTAGTATCTCTTATATCTCGGATGCTAGAATAATGAATCACTCTTCCGTATCCAAGGTATCTCGACTGTTCATGATTTGTCAATACCCCGCTTGATTCTGAAAATGCTCGGATACCTCCGTAGGAGACGGCAAGGGCCTGAGACAACGATAAGATGTTCCAGCTGAGCCCATATGCTGAGGGTACCACAGAGAATGGTCGAGACCGCGCCATACCTGTCTAGATCCTTGATACTGATCAAATCATGCATTCGAATGTGAGTGCACAAGCTGCTAGCAGATATCTGTACCCTACCTGTCATTGTTCTTGAAAAGCACACCGATTCCATCATGCCATCGCTAACCAGGCTGTGGTATCGTTCCGCTTGACGCTACGCACTATCAGTCGTTTGATTACAGTATGAATCATGTCTTTGTATCACTGGAACAGACCCACTCCCTCTAGTTGATACAGGCTTTCAGCGGTATTGCTTCAGACAAGCTTCTGCTAGCTAGTGATCTAGGCAAGCGAGAACATTGCCTGCACATCGCCTTACTTAGTTTTGTGGAGAGACTGCTTGACGATATCCTAAGCTTTGAACTGTGCGGACAGACGACAAAGTTCTGGGGATTCCATAGATTGGGAAGACAAGGTAGAGTAAGATATCAATTTTATCCTAAATGATGAAGACACTCAGAAAGAGCTCTCTATCTGCGACCGCTCACGGTCTCGATGTGCCTGGACGACACCATGGCACAGAATAGGAATCAAGTCAAACCTGTTTTAATCGAGGTCCCATCACCGCTCTATCTGTAGAACCTTTACTATTAACATGAAACAAACTCGCAATGCCACTTCTTCACTTCCCGCTTACTTTTGCCCTGTGCTTTCTATAAGAACTGTCGGATCCGCTCCTCTATCGATAGGTAAATCATCACTCAGCATCGAAAGACAGAACTCTCAACTCAGCCTTAAATCCATTAAACCTTTTTACTCAGAATGAAGTTCTCCATCGTCCTTGCTATAGCCGCACTCTCGGCCGAGACCTTTGCGTGCGCCAACATTGGGCAGGTTTGCAAAAAGGGAGACCCAGATGTATGCCAGTGTGATGCCCCGCTCACTGTAAGTCCTATTATCTTCACTTATCCATTTTTTGACTGCTTATATGTCGGAATTTCTTTAGCTGTCTTGCAGAGGTGATCTTATCACTCGTCCGGGAGCCGGTGAGTATCCCTTTCATGGGTCAAGGGCCATTTTCTCCTTACCCTGAGAATTCTTCTGATCCAAATAGCTCGCCGCTTTCGTTACCAGCTTGCCGACATTTGTCCCCTGTTCATACGAAATGGACGGTGCGACAAAGGGAAGTGTGTACCGGGCCCACGTCTGACGACGGTTATTCCTACGCCTACTCCTGAGTAGACGACACCGCAGATCAGCAGCCTACCGTGCATCTCGATCAGATTGCAACACACTCGTTTATCTCTAAAGTCGTGGATTGGGACAGAACTATTTATGGTTGACAATGTAAAACCCAATTAGACAAGTCTATCCTCGGAACATTTCTGTTTCAATCCATGAATCCTGCAACGTGAATGAGGAGGCTGTACGTAAAAACGCGATATTCAGGTAGTATCCTCAAGGGATCTTCACCCACTGATCTGAAATAGAACTCCCAGGCAGCTAAGATTATTGAGACTGCCTCACTGTCTCGGTTGTAACCTGCAGAGCTACAAATGGCTGCACTCCGTACGCCCTAACATCCGGGGGCTTGAAACAAAGCATCGATCTCTCCAAGGGATCGAACCGAGTTGACCCTGAGTCACATACATTACTTCTACTTTACGTCAAACTTTCGAAGGTTTCTAGCACCGCCTTTAAAGAGCTCCCCGTGCATGATCCCGTGCACGTACGCCTCTCCGACAAGCGTATATGATTCGTTACCCTGAGGCCGCAACAGGTAGGGTACTTTGCCTCCCAACAGGATACAGACTTCATCTCCTGGCTGCATGTCAAGTGGGCCAACCCCAACAAAGCCCGTAGATGTCATAAAGACACGCCTTGTGTGCATCCGCATGAGAGCGAAAGCATAGAAAGAGTCTTCTGCAGACGAAGCATCTTCGCCTTTCTCTCCTTCCTCTGTTCCAAAACGCTGAAGATTCTCGACATCGTCAGCACACTGGGATCCCCAGCCTTGATAAGGCACTGTAGACTGCCACGTAGGGCCATCGAGTATCCCGATGCGTGCTGCATCTAGACGCTCTTCTCCGACCCTGATTCTAGGGGAGTTGTCACAAAATCCCCTGATGCTTTTGACCCATTGTTTGACTGCTGTCCGACTGATGGGTTTCAGCCAGTTTGGGTCCCAGGTTGTCCCAATCTCTTGAACTTTGTCCACATGAATACCTTCAAATGTTGCGGTATCGAATTCGGGAAATTTTGGTATCGCGGTATATGTGCCCGATGCTTTGAAGGGGGTATCCCACGGTGCCTGTGCATTTGGATGCAGAACATCCATACTCCAGTCAGGCACCCAACTTGGTAGCATGACAAGCTTCCTGGGCCTTTGGCAGTACATGAGAACATCAATGGTTCCTTGTTCTAGGATCTTACACGCTGCTTCTCTGTACACCTCTTCGACTGTCAAAGAGTAATCTGGGAACAGATTAAAGCGGTCTCTGTCTCCGGCCAGGTTCAGTAATGCAAATATACGATCACGTGGGTCCGTTGCGTAGACAACGTTGTAATCGACTTCCAGAGTGAGCGATACCGCGACGACCTGTAAAAGGGGTTGGCCCCGCGGACTCTCCCCATCGGGAGTGTAGTCATAATGCCACCGTCTTGTAAACAAGCTATAAACATAGCTGTTGAGTGGAGTGGAGTAGACATAGTTCAGATTCCGAATCAGCCTCTCAAGCCCATCGATGGGCTTCTTTTGCGCACGGCGCTGAACAATACTCGGGGCGTCAAGAGTCTGATCCATGAGATCATATTTCACAATCCAGCCACCGCAAGCAATAGCGATACGTCGGCCAACAGCAAACTCCTGCATGATCCAAAGACGTTGCCAATAGCGTCTTTCGCAGAACGCATGGAAAGCCGTTTTTGCAGCTTCAATATCAATAGACCCTTCCTCCTTCTCCCCAGAGTAGAGCTTTTGCAAAGCGTCAAGATTGTTGGAACGCAGGGCTCTACCTGTGTCGCGCATCAGGCGACATATGAGGTCGCTGCTCTCATCGCCATTACCCAGCCATGCGATCACCTGATCTGCTTCCCTGTAGATATGATGCATTTGGTGGACTTGGTGGCTCTTCTCCATCTCGTCGGCTTGGTTGATGCATAGCTGATCGACCCAAAGCCACCGGGGCTTATTGCGAAACCGTAGGCGCCGAAGGGCATTCTCGACGGTTGAGCTAATGTCTATTTTCGTTCCATCTACGCTTACTAGCCTTTTGGGGCTGTCTGGAGACTCCCAGACATATGATAAAGCTGTGTATGGCTGGGAGTCGCCGCGAATGTATTCCTCAATATTGCACACGAGGAGATCCGGTCTATCGGGTTCAGAAGTGGATTCCGATGGAGAAGGTTCAAGTTTGATGAGTCTGATCCAACGGTCAGGATCTTCAAGTTGGTCGTACTTGATATCCGAATACATCTTGAGTATTCCCTCAATAGTCGCATTGGAATAAAAACAGTTTGAAAGCAAATCACGGTCATCCAATGCTGACAGCTTCTGACCTTACCCCACCTCGCCAAGTCTGGTTAGGGCTGATGGTCTCGTCAAATACTACCTTAGTTTCAACACGATCTGGCCTTATGACTCCTTCGATACAGAGCACTGATTTGGAACATCCAGAGATTGGGGTGAAGAGAGGGTTGCTCGGGTCTGGGTGAGTCTGGTATGCAATTTGACCCTATACCATATCACCATTAGATACCAGGTCTCAGATATTGCTTCCCGGGCCTTACCTATGAAGAGGTTGGGGCCCCGCCCCTAGTACTAATCATAAGGCTGCTGTTGAGGCCAGTGCATATCCGCTCTTCTGTGGAATCAGGTTATCGCCTGTGTACGACGAGAACTCATCGCTAATCAGAATATCACTCAGCCCGTTCTGTTAGATCAATCTTTTGTCGAATCACTTCAGATAGTGTGCCATAATGCCCTGCTAAACCGGCAGCCTCATGATTTTGACGATTTGATCCGGCATCTTGCCCAGCAGTCCCTACAGATATTAGACCAAGGCAATACTTGATCGTGAATGTACGAGCATAGACTTGCTAAGACCCTTCAGGAAAGAAGTCTTCGCCAAGCTCATCGTGGGTCGATGTTGAGGTGTACAACTTGCGGCTCCAGCGACTGCGTTCTTCGGAGCCGATACACTTGAGGAAACGTGACCAACACGAATCCTTCATTCATATGATAGCGGATAGCCTCGGCCTTTGATCAGAAGGTCCAGGCGAAAGCATGTCTGCCGTCCCAACAACGACCGGGGAATAGGCCTAAGTACCGATCTTATCAGACATGGTTCCCTTCAGTTCTATCTTGAGCCTTCTGCTGGCCTTCATATTCTGGGTCACAGTCGCCTTCTCTGTTGCACAATGCCGTAGGCTGGATCTCAGTATTTCCAACCCCCATGCCACTAACACGATGTATAGAAATGGAGATCGCTACACTTTTCCCCTTCGATGGATCTTCCATCCGTTTCGCTGGTCGCATGGTTGATCCAGCCCTTGGGGTTGCTGTTGGGTGGAACCACTTTGCTTGTCAAACAGTGGCACATTTTCATCTCTGCCTTTACTGACCTGAACAGTTCGCTCAGACTTCTTGTGTCATCTCTGAGGCTACCATCATCAACACTCTTGTCGAATACTGGGGTTATGATCAATCACCTGACATTCCCATTACTGGTAATGCGCTCTGCGCAGACTAAACAACAATTACGCGCATAGGGTACCCTAGGAGAATACTGCTAACTTACTCTTCAGGGGAGTGCCCTATCTCGCAGTAATCGTCGTGATGACACTAGGTTCTCTCTGCTGGAATAAGCTCACAGCCACAAGTCTCAACTGCAAATAACATTTCTAGCCCACAACTTAGACATCAATACCATGATGACTGACCAGTCGTGATGACACTAGCTTGTCTGGCGTTCCTGGCTCTTGGTTCGACTGGTGCCAAGGTGCTTAACTGGACCTTGAAGTTAGTACTCGACGGTTAATTATGACACGAATGTACTAACTCAGTCATTGCCAGCTTTTGTACCGCTGCGACTATGCTGTGCGTAGCTGTAACTGCCGTCTTCCTCAGAGGCAACTGGGGCACGACAGCTTTCATCTTCAATTACGGCATTGCAAGTATAATTTTAACTCCTTCTTAGCAGATTCTGACAGCCGCCAGAGATTGCCCTTGCGGGTAGTATTGGCCTTGGATGGAAGTGTCTTCAAGAAGACTCTGTTTCATCGTGCGTTGGACGTTGATCTGGTTTCGCACTTTTACTTCTTCGATGTTCTCACAGAGCACTACCGTCACGAACGCGAGGCTGCACCTCAAAACTTTAAGGACGAGGTTCTTACAAAGATCTTTTGAGCAGAGAGTCGGCAATCGACAGTGCAGGGGTAACGGAGGTCTACAGCTAAATTGACTATCATCTTGCCTGAGATAAAGCCATAGCAATCAAGCTCCAATTATCTCCTTGACAACTTTGGAAACATTGTCAGGCTGGCTAACGGTGGGCACATGTCCGCTATCGAAACTGTGCACTGCAACCTCCTTTCCACTTGACGCCTTGACCCCTTCAATCATTGCCCGCTGGAATTGGGACGGAATGATCTGGTCTTGTTCGCACACGATATAATGCACTTCGACGTCATTATACCCAGGGTATGTCAGTGGCTCCCGAAAGCTCGGCGTTGAGTGCTCGGGCATCTGCTCTGCGAGTTCAAATGCTTCGTCGAAAGGTAAGTCGGAGAAGGTATGAGTCGCGTGACCCTTGGGATCAAGAGTCATGTAGTCATCCTGGATGCAATATCAGCGCAAAGTTCTGGAGCTGAAATGCTTGAAGTGTACCTTGAGATCAAGAAAGTCAGGCAGGGCTGACCCAAATGCATCCAAATTGGAAACACCAGGTTGCAACACGACTGATGCGAGATAGATAATCTTGTCGACTCCTCCTTGCTTCCCCTCTGCCTCACGAGCCTTTCGCGAGAGCTTGTTGAGACACTGGGTTCCAGGGATACCTCCATAGGAATGGGTCATAAGAACGACCTCCTTCCCCTCATCGAGAAGCTTGGAAACAATGTTGGTGATCTCGTCAGCATCGTCGCTCATTGTCGCAGGCGGGAGGTTACCCCGCTTGCCAACCGACGGCGTATCGATAACGCGCGAGTCGATGCCATGTCGCTCGAGACTGTTGGTAAACACACGATAGTGCTTAGATGGGGCAAACGACCCAGGGACGATAACAACAGTTGGAGTCGTCATTTTTTAGTTTTCTCATGTGGTTGAAGTGGTATGAAGAGTAAGTAGCTTGCTGAAAGTTGAGGAAGAAGGCAATCGTGTCCTTTTGTATGCGGTTTGGTGCTGTTGGTTAGTTGTACGACGTTTGTAATCGGATTGCAATACCCAGTCAGCCCCGCGTTGCCTGAATGAGTAAAAGCACCGCGAACCAACACGTTCAGCGATCGAGCTTGAGCATGAATCCTGTCAGCCCTAAATTCCTACGACCTGCAGAGCCGAGGCTTGGAGTTGGTCGCATTGAACTAAGAGTCTTGGAAAGGCAATGCTTGGAGATTTGGAAAGGTCATTATACGCCAGAATAACTTGGTAATCTTTGCATGCTCTTTTCTCTGATTGTCCTCGGGTTCGTGTCATCGTTCTAACTACGTGCAGTGCAGGCACCTGCACGCACTGATTGCAAGCCTGGCCAAGTTTGAGGGGATCCTCAATCACAAACTCGGCAAACGTCGATAGAAAGGAAACTTTGAGAAACGAGATGAACTTCTCTGCGACCCTTGGTTGAAGAGTCTCGCGGGTAGCTACCTTTTCTTTTTCGCGTACTGAGGCCATGAATGTACAAACGCTGAAGAGGGCAGTTTCAGGGTTCCGTAGAGCCAATAGCGGGGTGTATCCACTATCAATAGCGAAAACCCTTGTGAAGAGGCTAGAAAAGACCCTTCACCAATTCTTCCCTATTGATCGACTCAATTTATTTTTGGCATGCCCGTTAGACGCGTAGCCCTTGGCTTTGTTTCACCTTGTCTTCTTCCAATTGTTCTATTCTCGTTTCTTTATTCCCCAGCGCTCCGCCGTCCATTGGCCCTCGTGCAGCGCCTAGTAAAGGCCCAGTTTCGCTAAGCGCCTGGTCTTAGCGGCTACCAACAAACGATTGGGGCTCCATGAATAGCGCTGGGTCTCTTTGTTAATGGCCTCGTTTCATTGTCGATTGGCTCTTGATTGTCCAACATGAGAAAGCGCATCAGCGTCTATTGACGATGTTGATCATTGATCCTGTATAAAGACGTGATGTTGTTCTTGAGTTGGTTATGTTATTCAAATCACTATCGCTTTACATTATTCGTCTATTTATTTCTCTCTTTTTCTACACTGCTGTGCAGTTCAATTTCATTCTTTGGTCATCTATCGTCAACACGCAAACACGCATATCATCTCTAACAGCAACACTTTAATACCAATAACCCAACTTCATCATGGGCAAGTTCAATAACGCTATCAAGGCTGGCCAGACCGCCATCGAGCTCGGCAACACTGCTAGATCCTTCGCTGGGGCGACCTCCGAATTCCGCGCTGCGGACAAGAAGGAAATGGGTCGACAGGCTGGTCGTCACGCCTTCAACGAGGGCGCCGAGACCGGAAAGACCATGGGCAAGACTTGGCTCAAGACCTTTGAGACCGTTCCTCGTATGGTCTGTCGAGGTCTCCAGTTCCTCTTCGCTATCATCGCCTGCGGCTTCTACGGCCATCGAGTCGATAAAGCTCAAGACACAGATTATGGCTTCTCACCAGAATGGTACTTCGCTCTCGTCGTCGCTGGCCTCTCAGCCACCACCGCCATTCTCTTCGTCGTCCTCACTCCCCTCGGCGCCCTTCCCCTCATCGGCAGCAAGCTCAAGCTCGTCAAGACCTATCGAGCATTTGCTTGGGATCTCATTCTCTTCATCACCTGGCTCGTCGTCTTCGGAATCTTCGCTGGCATCTTCCTCCACCGAGACAGCGACGACAAGTACAAGGGCGCTAGCACTGGTGCCATGAAGACAGCCGTGTGGATCGACCTCGTCAACTCCATCTTGTGGCTCACCTCGGGTGTTTACGGTTGCATCAAGACTTTCTTGGGCGACAAGGCGGACGAGATGACAGACAAGGTTGGACAGAAGCTGTTTACCAAGAAGCAGAAGCCAGCTAAGGAGGTTGGCTATGCCGAAAGTGTCTGAACACTGGCAAAACAGTTACATCGGGGTTTTCATGTTTTTATTGCGCATTTTCTTATGTCAGAGCCGGCGTTCTTCGCATCTTCTACATTTAGAATAGATCTATCTCTATCTCCCGATGAATACAAGATATCATGTACTTGTTCTATATACAGAACGAATACTATGTTTTTGAACCACGATTGCAAACAGCTGAGGCCTGGCCTCCAGCTTCTATTGCGATTCACTCCTAACTTCTGTCTGGTTCTCGAGTCAGCTTTCAAATATGCCAATAACGCAGTGGTCTTCTTCTTTATTGAGGTGGCAAGATCAGACCGTCCGCAACTGTTCATGATCCGGAGGACAGAGAATAGAGTACCAGAAATAAGCCACTGTGTTGAGTCTTTGAACGGTCACTCTTGTCTATAATCTACCCTGGTTCAATCATGTCTCTTGCATTCTTGGCTACCTCTCCGAGAGCTGCCTTTCACATCAAAATCTTGCCGAATGCATCACCAAGTCCGCACTCAACCAGCCACGCTTCCAAGGCCTTCATGTCGCCACGGTTTCCCCTCGCACCTCTCTTCTCAATCATATCCGTGATCTCCTGCATATCCGAAAAAGCACGCTTCAGATCTGTCGCTTCCTCTCGATATCTCTCGCTGACCTACTCTCACTGTCAGTCTTCCGCGTGCCCATTCGCATACTTGACGTACCTTTTTGTGATGTGCAGGAATATCGCCCCAGCTTTCTGTCTTGATGAACTTCATAAAGTCGTCAATGGCGACTGATCCCCCTTCTAGACATAAGATTCCCGGCTTCCCAGCCAAGAGAAAGCCAGTGAGTCCGTAGGTCGGTGCATAGTTGATAAAGTCATCACGCTTTGCCCTTGTGCTGATGGAGGGGAAGTAGAACCAGACTCGGACCAACGACGTGTCTTCTATTGGCGCATTTGCAATTTCTGCTTGCTTCAAATTCAAGAGGTGCTGAGATGCGGCGTCTTTTATATGCTCAATGACAGAAAGAATGTCCTCTTCGGGAATCTCAGTGTTCAGCTTTGCAACATCTCCTTTGCTCATCCAGTCCGGTTGTTGTATCCTGGTCTTTATTGGTGGCGGTTCTGTTAATTCTTCTTGCTTTTGACATTTCAACGGTACTGTCAATGTGAGCTGTAGAGTTCTTGTAGAAGCATCTTCGTCTTCAACATCGACCCTGAGCTGAAGATTTATGACTCTCTCTGAGAAATTTGGTGTGGCTTCCCCGTTGCTTTCACACCAGTCCCTCAATCTCTCGATCAGGCCAGAGCCCGCAGAGTCTATGGCTATCGCATCATCTGACGCATACATCGCCATGAGGAGGTCAATTTGGCCTAATTGGAGCTCCATGAACTCTTTCGGCAAGGCATTTTGGGACCTCTCATCAGAAGACATGACGACTAGAACAGTTTTTTCAGCGTCCTGCAGATTTAACAAAAGGACAATACCGGCTTCGTGTCGCCGAAATCACAACCACTTTACGCGTGATTTGTAGAGATTGATACGAGGCTGGAGAAAATTCACCAGTCACGTGAGGACAATCCGTCCGACACCGCTGTCAATATCTTATCTTAAACTCTTATCTTACCTTATCTTAAGTTCTGGAGCTACCCCCCTGGGCTGAGTGCAACGACTGCAAGAATTGAATTGGCTATGAGCATTGCGAAGAGATACGATATCTTGGACGGTTCTGTGAGGCCAAGAAGATTATACTAAAAAAAAAAAAATTTTGGCTCGTTCCGCCCCTTCGCATTTGTCTCGCCTACTTATCAGCATAAATAGTTGCGATCAGCTCTTCATTGTTCGACCACCATCGAAACGATTTTGAGCATGGTGAACTCCAAATCACAAAGATGTTTCATTGGACGTAGGCTCTCAGGTCATGTTTATCATTTCCCAAATGACTACAGATGCGCATCAAGTCGTCCGTTACTGACGTCTTCCGTCAACATTAAAATGACCGTGTTCGCTTCTGGAATGACGCTCAGATGATGGGCCACTTGACTAGCGACCACTACAAATAGTGTAAGCTCTGAAAGTCAAACAATGCTCTCCCCATACCAGTAAATTATTCAATAGATATCACCTCAAACACACTCCATCAATATCAATATGTCTCAGTCAAACGTCGGACATCCTTCTTTGTATGAAGGCGGAGATCAGCGCCACTATAGCAAGGAGGAAGTTCGTGAGGAGAATCGCACGCACCCCAACGTCAATACCGAGGGCTACCGTAATTTCTTCAAACCTTGATAATTCTTATCTAACTGGTTCTAGTGCATAAAGAGGGAATAATGAATGAGCTCCACGGGGCCGACGTAAGTTCCCAATTTCAAGTATAAGATCACTAGCTAAGTGTAGTAGACCAACAGGATAGTTGCAGACCGCATGAAGCATGAACCAGGATTCGTGGTAAGTATTACCAGAGTACCTGAGGTGCCGTACAAATATCTAACTGCTTGTCCAGGCCACCATGCACGGCAACAAGCCCTCTCGCGGTGCCGAAATCGACGCTGAGCTCGCACGGGAAGATGCAGAGCGGGTTGAAAAGAAGAAGGGTAAGACTGACAGCATGCCTGGAAAGAAAATGGAACACAACACCAGCAAGAGCGAGTGGGAGCAGCAGATGGATCGGGAGGAGGAGGCTCTCGCTAAGCATAGCAATCGTTGAAGGAACAAGCATGAAAATCGGGGTATGGAGTGCGTTACTCATAAGACCAATAAGTGCAAATTACAGCTCGGTAAATCTCAAACGGTCGAAAAAAGAGCACTTCATCTAGTGAAATGATGAGATGAGCAATCAACTGCCAACATCAACGACCCAAAGAGATCAAACCCAGGCGCTTTATATGGACAGTACGACGCCGCTTATCATTCAGCTCACCGTGCAAACGCTGACTGCCAAAGCTTGGGTTTCGGGACAGGCGACTTGTGATTGAAGCCAAATGTAATGAAGCTGGACGATATGGGCAGGAAGCTTCCCTCTCAACAATGGCACCCCAGTCAGAACGAGCATCACTGTTCTCATATTTGAAGTTCCAGATATTTCGATTTTAAGTTTTATTCGGCCGTGAAGGTATTAGGTTCATACAGTCGTAATCAAACAATTAAAAGTACACGAGTTTATTACTCGCCAATGATCGCCGTGCATCTCCTCCTTCAATCATCCCCAGACGTGGATTCTCACCATTAATTACTCCATTAGACCATCTCCTCGCCACGAGCACCAGTACCGACAGGTCTTCGGGGAATAGAACCGTTGTTGTAACCGTTGCCATGCATGTGCTCAGATCCATCACTCTTCAGGCCATGGCCGTGTCCATGTCCGAGAGAGCTACCACCGTGAGATCCCCAGCCGACCTTGCGAGTGAAGACGGCATCAACAAGCTCAGCACCACCCATGGAGTAGTTGAAAGGAGCGCCACGGTTGAGGGGAATGTGGTTGAAGCGCCAGTCCCAGACAGCGGCGTAGGTCATTCGGTAAGCGGAAAAAGCAAAGACAGTTCCAATGATGGCTCCGGCAAGGACATCGTGGAAGTGGTGATACTTGTCGATAGTGAGAGCTCCACCGATGAGAACGGCACCGAGAAGGGGGGCGTAGGTGACAATGAGCTTCCACATGGAAGGATGGTAGTTGGAGAAGACTTTGAGCTTGGCGTTGAGGTAAAGGTAGAGGTAGACGAAGCCAGCAAAGGCAGCAGTTGTGTGACCACTGGGCATAGACTCAAGAGCATCGTTGATCTCGCTCTTATCGCCAGTGCAAATATCGGGAGTGTAGTACAGCTGAAGATAACCCTTGTTGTTGTATCCTCCCATGGTGCGAGCGCGAGCCATGTCGGGCTTGCAGACCTCAAGGAAATGAGGTCGGAAGCCACCGATGAGCCACTTTACAAAGACCTGGAAGACGGCGGCGGTGATCAGGGAGTAGAGAAGGCCGATGATAGCGTTGTTGACATCCCAGAATGAGCGGATGCGGATCTGCATCACCAGGAAGACAAAGATGGGAACAAGAGCAGCCAACATGGCAGCGGCCCAGATGGGAATGATCTCGCCTCGGAGAGGATATCCGTACTCGGGCCAGACAATCTCGCCATCGGAAAAGGTAACGGGGAACGATCGAGCGGGTGCGGGCTTAGCGAAGTAGACCTAGAGATTTGTTAGACGTGTAATTGAGTTTGAAGCGATCAAGACTTACACCAAGACCGATAGCGCCCATACAGGCCATAGTGACAATGTCAAGCCATGTGCCCTTGAGCCACTGTCCGAAAGTAGGGCGTCGCGACATAGGGAGAGGGTCGTGGACCGCCTTTTGGTGGTGGCGGGTCTTTGTCCCAGGCGAAGCCCGGTGAGGGGACTTTTCTCGACGGAAGAAAGGCATGTTGGCGATTTGGTGATGCTAGATAATGATGTTGAAGGAAAAGCCGACCACGGATTGAGTGGCTCTGCACCCAAAATTAATAGGTACTGAAAGAACTTTGCTTGCTCTTGTCCTGCCGTTCACAAAACAATTGAGGCTGCTTGCCCTTCTATAAATCCATGGAGAGCGACAGGCTGTGACACGCGACATCGCGATTCATGCTGTTGACGTCACTAACGTCATTCACCCGTTTCACGCCAACACCAACAACGCAGCAACAGCGATGCCCTGTAGGCCCTGTAGGCCCTGTAGGCTCCTGTCACAGCATGCAGATTCATTTCGCTACGCAAAGCCACAGTCGACGTCATTGCTCAAATTCTCTTTTCTTCCAGGAAAACGTGAGCCTTGGACGGCAGACTCATGCCGAGCGGGCTTGCAGGCGGCAGTTTCGTGCCGGACAACCAATCATGGCCTTGGCAGTTGGACAAGGGATGTGTCTTGGCTTGGGACAAGTGTGGCTTGATTCTGACGATCTGTGTTGTTTTGGCTAATAACACGGGAATGAGCATCGATCGGTGCTTGGCCAAGGCTCTTGAAACCTGCTAATATGTGCTGATGATTCAGTGTTTAGCTCATAGTTTGTCCCGGAGCGCAAGTCCGCGATGCTCTGTCTGGGCAAAGATTACAGAGTTTCATTGATGAGCAGGCCAACTGATGTCAGATCCAGAGGTGGGTAACCTTTTGTTGGCTCAGAGGCTATGATGCACTAAAGCATTAACTCTAAGGCGTTAAAATATCCATAATTCAGTTAAACTTTAGAGCTGCAAATAACCTTGAAGCTCAAACAGTCGAGATGCTAGGTGATGGTGGCTGATGCTGTGGCTGACAACATGTCAGATCTGATTAGTCCAACTACGAAGCTGTCCCAAAAAACAAGATTTCAGCAATTTCTCAAGCAGTCCTCGCCGTATTTTCCGCCAAGTCGGGATCGACTGTATGACAAGAGAATTTTAAACAAATCAGCGATTTACTACGTAGCAAGCAACGATGTGATCGAGCTCAAGCTATATTTCGGAAGCTTACTCTGTACTTATGCGAAAATCATTCTTGGTGTTGAAGTGGACAAGGGCTGAAGTCTCGGCATACGACAAGAGCCCCATCACAGCACCACAAAAATGCCGAGCACTAGACGAATCACGAGTTGATGGATTGCGACCTTCTCGATTTTGACACGATGATGCAATAGTCGACGCGCGTCAGAATCCTCTCGCGAATTCTAGATAGCAAGAACAAGATTTGTGAAGAACTCGAAATGTCACTTTATCTATACGTAGGTAGTTGGAACAGGAAGCACATTCTCGTATCAGAAAGTCAGATAGATTAACTCAGACTAAAAGTAATATTCATTGAAATAGATTAGAACGAACACATGATCAGGCGAGTTACATGTCAATCAACAACTTAAATCACTGCCCATCACCCCCTTCTTCACGCTTTGCTTGCAAGCATTCGTTGTGAATCATTGCAATTCAGCATCCTTGTCAACAACGGCCAATTATACCAAAAGCATTAGGGCTTCTTGCATTGTCCAGCCTGTATGTTGGCAGAGTTCTCGCAAGTGTTGCACTTGATGACATTGCCAGCTCCCTTGCTCAAGTTCAGGATATCGTTGTCGTTGTTCTTGAGGGTGTTTCGAACGACAATGTTATGGTTGGCCTTGGGAGCTTTGCCGCCGAGAGTGATGCAAGAAAGAGAAATGGGTTGTTCGGTAGTAGCAACACAAGCATCGTCGTAGATAAGGATACCTACTCCTGCACCAGCTCCTCCGGTGCCACTTCCACGCTGTCCCTCAATCGTATTGTCGCGTACAAGTGTTCCGACAGCGCTGCCGAGGATGATGCCTGAAGAAGTCTTGCCGCACGCAGCGGGAGTTGGGCCAACGTAATTGTGCACGATCTTGGCATCCTTGACACCAGGGTCGACAAAGATACCAATACAGTTATCGTGAAGGGTGTTGTAACCAATAAATGCACTATTGGTCTGAACGCAGACACCAATCAGGTGCGCAGAGATGTCGTTCTTCACGGTCTGCACATCAGACAGGTTGTCCTGGCAGATACCGATGAAGCCGCCAGCAGTGGTAGTGACGACGTTCTCGCGGAAGACGGTGTTGACGGAGCCAAGGGTGAGAGCACCATAAGCAGGAGCATCAGTGAGTTTGTTCTTGGTGATGCGGGTGTTCTTAGCGCCGATGATGGCGATGTTGATGCCAGAGAAGCCACTGACGCTGAAGCCAGTGACCGAAACACCCTTAACGGGTCTCTTAACAGAAGTTACTCTCTTATGCTCAGTCTTGTACTCAGTTGTCTCGACCTTGTAGCCAGTGATGCAGATACCAGCCTGGAGCTCATTCTTCTTCTCATCCTGAGTAAGACCAGTGCATGCATTGCGCTTGTACTTATGGGGCTTGACGAGGCGGACCTCGCCGCGGGCTTCAAGTTGAATGCCATCCTTGTCAATGACGAGTTGCTCCGGGTACTCACCAGCCTCAACGATGATGCGATCACCTGGATGGGCCCTCTTGATGGCGTCTTGAATCTTCATCTTCTGGTTGGGCTTGACGTAGATGGTGCGGCCATATCCGTAGTAGTTGTTTGTGTCGGATGGAGAAGAGTACTTGTACTTGTCAGGGATGGCGCAGCAGTGCTGATCTTTCCAGTCGCATTTTCCGGTTCGTCCTGAAAGAGTCAGTAACAATGTTGAAGGATTTAGATGATGCACGGACGCATGAGGCCACCAGAGCTATCATGCTCTGAGAAGGGCGAGGCAGCGGCAAGGCCAATGAGGCCTGCGAAGGTGAGACTAAACTTCATGATGTGTAGTAAACGACTGTCTTAGTTTGCGAACTTGGATATGTGTCTGAGATCTGTGACATCTCCAGACATTATATACCACCGACACCCATCATCAAGATGATCAAGCCATCGGTCCCGAGAAAAGGTATTAGGGCTGAAGTCTCGCCCTCAGATGCAGCCATTCAAGCTAGTATTCGCTTGCTTCTACCTGAAACGGCAAGAGCGATGATTTAAGTTGACAACAAGACGCAAAGACGGCGTCGAATAGTGGTCAAGCCACTTTGATATGGTGTAGGGGGTGAGGCGCTGATAGGTGCTTACTGCAGGAGGGAATGATTTAACGTTGACGAGAAGGCGTCGCTATTGACCCTCTTCTGTAAGAAGAAAATGCCATCAAATCATCGTCATAAACGTGTTTTTCTGCATTTAAAGAGTCTGGGTGCTCCAGCTTGAGCAGGGATGATATGACTTCTGCAATGAGACTATGTTGGAGGATGGAGCGGCCGCCTTTCAAGAGAGAAACAGGGATTCCCAATACTTTCGATAACTTTGAATGCAAGGACATCAAATCTCAGCCTTGATCTGTGCGAGCATGTCACCCAAATGAACCCCTCAGTCCTACTCATCAACATCGCAACGACCAACCACGCCACAGCGACCCTTCAATACACCACTCTTGCAGCCACGAAGATCCGGCATCGCGAGGACCCGACGATATGCTTGAGGGGAAAGGGCAAAACGGAACTATGCCGCTGTGGCTTCGCCTTGTGCCTGAGGTAGGGCGCCAACTATGAAACTATAATTCAGCCGCAAGGGCTCGATCCCCTTGGACCAAACGGTCCGACAGGGGTAGTGCATTAATCTCCTTTCTAAAACGGAGATCCACTGGCAGATGTCGAGATCCATACTACCGTAGATTCGGGACTATTACCCCATAGTTTTGTTTTATGGTGCATCATCTGGAAACTTGTTCCTCCCTAACGATCTGTCTTACCCTGGTGCTCACTTTCTGCTTTGAATACGACCACCATCTTGGAGAATGCTTGGGCATGTTGATTTGAGACCATCCACAGGGCTGAAGAGGCCCCCATTGAGCTGAAAACTAGTGGCATCCCCGACAAGCTTATCCTGCTTTGAGTTGGCTCCCCACGACGTGGACGAACCCGAGGCCCTGGAAATGAAGCTGGTGGCTTGGGCTGGATCGCCAAGTTCGATTCTGGGCCTTTTCAACCCCTCGATCGTCGATTGCCAAGGCCACGTTCCTGTGCTACTGGACTCCGAAATTGATGTAAAGGAGACCTAGTGAGGGGTCATGGGACCAACTGCTGGATCGCAGCCCACAGCTCTTTTGCCTCCTCGGTTGAGGTTGCTTTTCGCTCTCCTTCTTGATCAGCCTTGGGCATGTGCCACCTGAGAAGCATCCTCGCTCATGGTGTCGCTGATACCGCGGATGCTTATGCTCGTCTGTTGCAACCGCCTGCCTGTCGGCGAATTTGTTAGTCGATCACGGTAAATGCGCAGGTATGTTTGCCCGACAGCTCAAGGCCCACGAAGTGAAGGTAACACAACCTTATCACCAACGCCAATCAGTTCCCAAACCTCATGTTCAAAGTTCCACCCCGCAATCTTCCCCGCACTTCTGAAGATGACGGCGCAGTCTCTGGATCCCCTCTACTCTCTCGTCATATCGTGAACAAACCACTAATACATCATCACTCTACATCCAAAACCACCTGTAATCATGGCTACCACTGCTGCTTCTCTGACCTCCCATGGAATTGAAACGGCTGTTCCCGCTCCCGTTGCCATCAACCCAAGCCCGCTCTTGGACACTTCGGTACAGGCACTCAGCTCCAGTTCTGCCATTTTCTCCTTTGAGCCCCATGTCAAAGCACCCTTTGATGCCATCCGGCGTCTGTTTGATCATCTTCGAGCCAATCCTGAGAGTGCGTCATCTCTCAATGCTGCGTATCCCAAGCGAGGCATCTTCAAGACAGCTGCGATGAACAATGCTACTTCTGATCAGAAGTTCACCATTGATCTGTCGCCAACTCGTAACGGACGCATTCCGGAGACTTTGCGCAAGAAACTGGCCGGCGATGGATTCAACGACGTCCTAGACTTCTTTGAAGAGGTCAACAGCACCTACGTCGCCCAGATCATGTTCATCATGCATGGGCTTATCGGTGCTGACCTGGGTCAAGTCCATAAGACTGGTAACCTCAACAACCGTCTTTGTGACTACAACACGGATACTGCCGACCCAGCAAGTGAAAACGGATGCGGCTCCCATACAGACTATGGCACCTTTACCATCATTTTCCAAGACGGAACATCAGGGCTCGAGATTGAAGATGCCAAGCAGCCCGGTCTCTGGGTGCCCGTTCCTGGCGACGCAACGGTTGTCCTCGCTGGTTGGTGCGCTGTGATCCTCGGTGGAGGCAACATCCGAGCTACCCGTCATAGAGTCAGAAGAACTCCGGGTGTTCGAAGACTCAGTGCCGTGCTTTTTGTTGCCCCAGATGTTGAGGCCACTTTAAGACCTCTCGAAGGTGTCAAGGTTGTTCGTCCGTTCACTAAGAAAGTCATGGATGGGCAGTTGGATGTTGGAGAGTTCAAAGAGGTCATGGGCAAGAAGTGGAGACGTCGTGAGGGCAATGAGAAGTCTGATGACGGAGATGACACGGAAACACAGGATAGTGAGATTGAACGATTCATCTGGGCTTGACTGAATAAGTATGAGCTCCGGTGAATGTGATTGGATCGTGAGCATCAATTACTCCGATTAATCCACCTCACGGCAAGACCGAGATCGCCGCATTCCTACATAGAGCTTACAAGGATAACAAGAACGAGCAATTCCTTGATAATGTGCAATTTCACAATTCGAATTGCATAACATAGGTTGACCGTTTTATGTCTTCTCCGTTGGGTAGTATCAGTGCAAATCTCTAGCTCTGATAGGTTAGTCCCCGAGCGGTTCCTGGTTCTAGTCGACGTCGAACGGGCTTCTCCTCACCAACATCCTCACGTGTCAAACATCTGCCTCGGCATTCACATATTCAACTTCCTCAATCGGTATAAACAAATTCCCTCAAATCTGACAGATCAATTGCTCTCGTTCTAACCTGGTATTACTCGACAACTCATGGTAAAATTAAAATCTCTGCTAAAATGGCCTCCCAAGAAAGGTAAACATGTCGTCGCGCGTCTACCACTCATTTCATTACTCGTCCCTCATTTCCCAATTAACCTCGTAGTTTGCTGTACTTGCTTATGGCCCTTGCAAAACTGTCGTCGATGCCTTGTACCAGTGCTTTTGCGTTTCCTTGGAGGTCTTTGGGCACCTTGGATATGACCGCTTCCGAAAAGTCTTGGCTGAGGGCGCGCTGGAGGTTGAGGTTGAGGAGGATGACGGGGCTGACTTGTAATCTGTCAAAATTGGGTTTGGCGGCAATGATGGTGTTGATGGTGAGCTCGACGTCGGCGCTGAGCTCAGATGTAGCCTTTGCGACTTGGAGGGTTTCCTCGAGAGATAGAGGCTCAGACTCGCGAGCGATCACAAAGCCCTTGTGGATCTCGGTGAGGAGCAGTGTTGACTTTGTAGTAATTGGCAGAGCACCGAGGAGGGTCTGCGGCCACGTCGCTACGGTCTTGTTGAGAGCGAGCGTGGCATTGGAGATGTTATCAATGGCCGTCGAGATAGAATCTCCAGATGCGAAGGCAGAGCCAGCGAGGGCAATCAAGGGGAGAAGGCTGAGACGCATATTGTCTGAGAGCTTGATGCAACGAGTAATCGATTGGTCAATTGAACTGCAAGATCTGCCAAGGAGAAACTCTTTGTGTTTCAAGAGCTACCCCGTCTTTAAGTACTGTCCATACCGACACTTCACATGCAAGTTGAGCTTTTTCTCTTGCTGTGCCTTTCGGAAGGCTGCGATGGTGGCCTCGTGTAATCCCAACCTCTATCCCCGCATCTATCCTCAAAGAGGAACTCAGCCCCGTGTTGTCGACGACCAACGTCTATGAGCCCATATCCCCATGGGGTAATCTCTTGGTAGTTCGCGGACTTTTTGTCTAAGTGGCTGATCTGAACTTGGCAATCTACGATATTATGTGGGGAGAAATGTCAGCGTTGCAAGGATTGCGGCATCTTTGGCCGCGGCTGTCACGGGTGAAAAGCATGCGATGGAGTTGCATGTGTGCGGATTAGGGCTGTGACGAAATCTGAACTGAGGGATTATGACGACTAATGTGACGAAATGGGTTGGTTACATTGGCTGAAGGATTCGCTGGAGCAAGGGTTCGGCGGCCATGTTGCTCAACCAACTTCTGCAGCCATGGGAACTTGGGCCCGATGAAGCAATTGCCCGCGAAATTAAGCAATTGATTAAGTTGAATGTGGTGTTGCATCCCGATGGTGTGCTTCTTGATCATGCGCGAGAGGCGACGGGTTCTATACCGCATTGCCTATAACTTGATGGCTGAGTTATGCTTATTATGCAGGGACTACCTGTGGCTAACCCAGACTCTGTCTGCATCTCTCAGCTGACAGTCTCTGATGGTCTGAGAAGGAAAGCACAAGATGTGAATTGCCTCTGTTGCTTTTAGAGACCCCGGGATACCAAGGAAGTGATCTTAACTTCGAAAAACTAAATGATTAATAGACATTGGCCTCATTGACAGTCTGTTCAGACTTGGAAGAACCATAGGTTTTCAAGTTGAGTTGAACAGTAAGGTCTAAATCAAGATTTGTGGTGGCATCCGAATTGATTATCTTTTATGCAAGATGGAGATCTTCCGTTGCATCCTGTGGCACAGAACATGTGTCTTCTGTATTCGGGACGTGACAACTCGTGCCTTTCATATCTATATGTGACCTTCAGTATCAGACTGTTCTTTAGCTTCTTGATTGTGAACTTTAGAAAGGTTTACTGCAAAAAGCTTCGCAATATTCAGTATACTGCGGATGGGGAACGGGAGGGTAGAAAGGATTAATGTAGAGGAACTTTCTTTTGAGTCTTGACTGACCCAGTAAGTCGAGGCAACTCAAATGATGCACAATCAATCTGAAAATGAAGAGGATTGATCGTCCGTAAGACGAAATTAATTACGTCGACCAGAAGCCAGCCACTTCGGTGAGTCTCCGTAATCATGATTAACTTGCATGTGAGTCGAAGGATCAGCCTGCATCTCTAGCTGTTGGTCCACAAGGCCGATGCTGTTGGTTGTCCACCAGTCCAAGCATGCCTAATAGTTAGTGGAAAGATTCTACAGTATACGGATCCATTTACATTAATTAAATACATCTGCAAGCTCAAGGTCTATCTTACGGGCTTCGAGTATTGTTAATGTAATTTGAAGTTAATCCTTCTCGTGGAGAAACTGATACAGCCGTTACAGCTTCAAGGTCAGTCAACTCGGTAGGGAATGCATGCCTCCATGACACCAATTTTATATCCAATACCGATATGACTTTACCGCAAGGCTGGTATTTCGTTTATATTGCTTTCTAGTTCTCATAAACACACTTTTTCTTTTAACGGCTAACTAGTTTTAAGTTAATAAATTAAGGGCATTATCTTAGTGTTATCCTTTTCAGCTATACCATAATCGGGCTTCAGAAACTGTTCTAAACTCTAAAACCCAAATTTATCTTTATATTACATCAGACCACCCTTACAGCACGGAGTCGTTGATTTAGTGCTTTGAGCAGTGTAGATTAGCAAGTATAGACAACTTGACTTGTGATCCGGCTACTGGATGCTCACAACATGCCAGGGAGGGCATCTTTTGTTATTATGATTTCAAGGTATCAACTAATAATTGGAAAGCTACTAGCTAGCATCTATAAATATATATAGTCTTGTCCTTATTGTGAAGGATGTCTTGGTTGCCAGATAAGATAAGCACTCTACGATTAGATTGTTTATCGCTGATTAGATATAGATAAGATCGCCGTCATGTGCCAGCTCACGTGAGATGTAATCAGTCAATGCGAAAGAAGAGCCACCCGAAATAGACCAATTCTGAAAATATTAATCATAGTTCGGGTAATGAGCTGGGGCGGTTTTTCTTTAATGATTGAGCTACACAGAGCAGAAAACTGTCAGAACACATTCGTACATCTTCGTTATTTCTACCCAGTGGATGCAGGTGACGTGCTCAGCTCAAAGTCCAGCTCACCAATCTACCCTACAGCAGAACGAATAACGGCATGGGACGTGAGATTCTCGAACCATAGGGTCTTATTGTGACAGAATAGGAAATGAAATCGCTAATGAACTCTTCATTGTACGGCGCTATCAGTGTAGGCTGTTGATTGACCGTTCTCGGCACTTGAGGGAGGGTGTTGGCCGACCGAGTATAACTCACTGAGTCAACTTGCGATGGATAGTAACGTAACGCTGCCATTATCAGGCGGATTACGCTCGCCTTCGTATCATGGACAGCAGGCAACTGAATGGTAAGCGGACATAAGGTTTGGACGCAATTAATCATGTCCCATCGCCAATGCTAGTCGACGGGTGCATTCAAGATTTCTTCAATGTAGCCGAGGATGCAGGCCCGCAGCCAAAATGACGATATTCTCACAGAACCCCAACCTGGTCAAAAGAACAGGCTAATTGCTTCACCAGGTCAAGCCCTGCCAGCAATCAATGCAAGTTGGTGGTCAACCTCGGAATTACCAGATCCAATGCCACTAATCGCGGCAATTGCACATCAGTAAACATAAGGTTAAAACTGTTGCTTCAAATAGTCGTCAAAGAAACTCAATCGCCAAGCTTTGCGTAGTGCACTGCCAAGTCAAAACGGTTCGCTCGCTCGTCCCTTGGCCCGAGGTCGTCAATCGGAATCCGAGCTCCGTCTTTTTTCTGAGCTTCATTCAACTCCACCAGCCTCGCTTGCGTCGAGGAAAGAGATTGAGCTTTGGCAACTCTTCATTTTGCCATTCTCCATCCTCATCCTAATCCCGGAATTTCCTTGTCCTTGCCTTCTTGTTTATTTGCCGCGAGACCAAAAAAACCTGATTGTCGCACGATCGGCGGAAAAACTACCGCCACACCAAAATATCAGCGGGGGCTTCCGGTTTCAGAATCTCACGTCCAAGATAAGTTATAACATTCGGGGTCGCTGACATGAGAATCACGCATTTCGCCAATATCAGGCGGTGGTTATACTATATATATATACATCACCGGAATCCCGCAGGATGTAATGTAATTAAACCCACCTCGCGTGGTCGTTGTCTGCAGTACCAAGACTCTCGTCAGATCATGAACCAAAGTTCCAGGGGACGAAACCCCCTGTAGAGGAGGGCATTACAGGGGGAGACAGGGCCAAACCAGCGCTTCACAAATGACGCAACAACTGATTGAGACACTTTGTCCGTGGTCAAGACTCAAGCGACAAGGCATGGATTGGTCGGCAACTTGTCTCGTTTGGGGCTAGACACCTCTGTAACCTTAATCCCTTCAAGCTTTTTGGCCTCTGTTTATCGAGGCCAAGGGGGGAAAGTGAAAGATTGGGTTTTTGAGTTTGGCGGAGCATAAAATGTCGCTTGAGCGTTGTATCTCGGGGTGGAGCCAAGTTAATTTTCCCGTTCCTTTAAGTTTTGGTCAGTCACATTCCAATTGGCTATAACCACTGCAAACGGCGCGTTGACGATTTCCACTCAGCCAGCTAGCCACTCCAGCTTCTATCTAGTCTAGCGCTCTTAGCCAAGAGATTAAAGAGCCAGGGGTCAGCGCTGGAGCTGTAAGGGGCAGACGCACTGCGAGAGAGAATGGCGTGAACGATTGGCTTCTTTACTGAGAGACAAGAGACTTGGCGTTATTGATGGCCCACAACCTTAAAAGAAACAACCTTAAAGCAGGCAAAGTCAGTATCACGAGGCTAAGGCGCAGCACAACGCCGTTGCGAGACTATTGACGATAATTTCGACTGACTATCTACCTTTTCAACCGCATGCAGCCAGACTTGTTTTTGTTTATCTGGCGCTGTTACCGCTGCCGCTGCCTGTCTCACGCTGATCGATCCAGTTTCTCACACGGTCTTCTCCACCAAAGTGACACCCTGACATGGTCCTCTTTCTGCGGACTGTGGAACCCTGCGAGCCTTTGCTTTGCCGATCAGGGGCATCCGTAGGGCAATTGCAGGCCTGTAGACTCCAGAAGACTTACGCGTACTGTTACCTCATATACTCCTCACAGTACTCCGTAGATCTTTTTTCCATCGTTTCAAAGTGATCGTCTGTCCCGTCGCCCTCTCTCGCAAACGCAAAACGCAAGTCAAGTCCCTCCTTACGCTTGTCTTTCTTGAACTTTCCATTGTTTATTTGTCTCGGTTTTCTTTTCTTCTAATTTCTGGCTCTCTTTGCATTCCTAGAGTCTGTCTCTCGCTCCCTTGAACAAAACTCCACCAACGTCAACGTCCATCGCCATTTTGGATTCTTGTCCTTCAGATGGTTTCATCTTCAACATAACGAATTCTTTTCCCGTTTTCCTCGCTTTTTCGTCATTCGCTCGGCCCACTAGGCGCTACAAACAATCGTTACTTATCATCTCTAAAAATAAATCGTCACAATGACAATAGGCGCAGCACTCCCAATTTCTGGTGTTGCGCTTAACCGGGTGCTGGCCCTCGGCTTGACGCTGGTCGTCATCTTAGGCATCGCCATCAACCAGCTTCAACTGAGCGATGACCCATATCGCTGTAAGGCTCTGCTCAATGATGGAACCTGGTTGAACACTCCTGCAGAGAATGGAAGCAGAGCGCCTTTCACAAACTGGCAGCCTCCCGGATGTATGATCCACAAGTACAAGAAGGAGGAGATTGAGGAGTGCATGGAGGGACGACACATGCTTTTTGTCGGTGACTCTACGACTCGACAGGTCTTTTATGGCATGGCTCGTCTGGTAAGTCGATGATAATTTAATTATAGATGTGTTACCGAATTATTTGGTCAATGTTCAATTGCATGACCAACAGTCGCTAACACCACCACAGCTTGACGCAGAAAAGGCCGAGGAAGTACGAGCAAACAGCAAGAAGCACGAAAGCCACGATGTAGAATTCGGCGGCATTCGACTCAAGGAAATCTGGGATCCATTTGGCAACGACAGCGCCATCGCCCGCAACGAACTCACCCTCTACCACGAAGAGAGGATCAACGAGGTCCCCGTCGACAAGCAAAAAGGTCCCGCCCTGGCCTTCATGGGGATGGGAGTTTGGTTCGCCGCCCGCTTCGAGAAGGAGGAGTCTATTCCCATGTTCAAGGCCGCCTTCAACAACATGTCTGAGCTCGCTTCCAACATGGACTTTGAGCCTTTCGGCAACCGACCCATGGACCCTCGCGATGGAATTGGCAATGAGGTCTTCTGGGCACCAATTGCCCCGCCCTTCTACGACATGCTCCCCGATTACCGCAAGACTGGTGTCGCTTCGCAACCTGGCGAGGTCGAGGAGATTGATGAGTTCCTAAAGACACAGGAGCAAGAGTCTGGCATTCCCATGTTGTGGTCGTTCCCCGCTTTGTCGTATGACCAGCAGGATGCTATCGGCGACCACGAGAATGGCTTCCATGTTACCGACAGTGTTGCCGAGATGAAGGCCCAGATCCTTCTGAACCTTCGATGCAATGCCAAGCTCGACATTCAGAAGTCTTATCCTTATGACCGCACTTGCTGCACTGACTATGGCCAGAAGTCTTTTGTCCAGATTATCCTCGTAACTCTCGGTATTCTTTACGTCGGCGGTGCTGCCATCACCGAGATTCTTGCTCTTCGGTCTGGTGAGCCTCCCAAGTTGGCCATCTTCAACCTCGATGTTGCTACCTTCGTTACCGGTCTGCTTGCGTGCTACTGGGCCGACCGAACACAGTCTTTCGCCAAGGGCTCCAAGGAGTACAACATGTTCGACTTTAACCTCATGTCCGCTCTCTGCTTCATTGTCGGCTTTGCCTTCATGACCAAGTCCAAGCCTCCCCCCCCTCGGCCTGGCGCCGCTCCCGCTGCTGCCCCCGCGACTCTCGGCGATGCGAAACCTTTGTCCCGTGACCAGACCGATGAGTGGAAGGGATGGATGCAGGCTCTTATCCTCGTGTATCACTGGACTGGTGCTTCGCGCGACCTCAACATTTACGTCGGTATCCGTATCCTCGTTGCCGCCTATCTCTTCCAGACTGGTTTCGGCCATGGTGTTTTCTTCAGCTCAAAGAAGGACTTTTCCTTCAAGCGTGTCGCCGCCGTTCTTCTCCGTATTAACCTTCTCAGCTGCGCGTTGCCCTTCTTCATGAACACCGACTACATGTTCTACTACTTCGCTCCCCTCGTCAGCTTCTGGTTCCTTATCATCTACGCCCTCTTTGCGATTGGCCAGAAGTACAACGGCAACACCTGGGCGCTTATGGGCAAGATCGCTGTTTCTGCCGCTATCTGCCCTGGAGCTATGCTCTACACACCCATCCTGAAGTGGGTTTTTGATGTTTTGAACATGGTCTTCCGAATTGAGTGGGATCTTCACGAGTGGCAGTTTCGTCTCGGTCTTGATGGTCTCATTGTCTACGTTGGTATCATCATGGGTGTCGCTTCCGTCCGAACTAAGCTGTACAACAAGATCTTCACCCAATCTTACGGCCTGGCCGGTGTCGCTGGTATTCTCTCCATCCCCCTGTACTGGTGGATTGCGGTCAGCAGCGCCGAGAGTAAGCAGGACTACACTGCCCTTCACCCCGTCTTCTCCTTCATTCCTATCATGGGCTTCATCGCTGCTCGCAATATGTTCCCCGCCGCCCGCACATGGTACTCTCGAACTTTTGCCTGGATCGGCCGATGCTCCCTCGAGACCTTCACCCTTCAGTTCCACATCCTCCTCGCTGCCGATACCAAGGGTCTTCTCCTTCTCGACATCTTCAAGGGTGACGGTAGCCTCCTCTGTGACCGCTGGAGGTCTCTGATCATCATCGTACCCGTTTTCTTGTGGATCAGCTCCCGTGTTGCCGACGCTACTGGTGGAATGGTCAAGCTTTTGACCAAGGACTGGGCTGCACAGGAGCAGGATGAGCAATACGACGTGGAGGCCAAGGCTGATGCGGAACCTCTGATGAGTGGCAACATGCTCTCTGGGTTTACGCGACACATGCCCTCAAAGTCCTCATGGGCAAACAACCTCAAGCTCCGCATGCTTGGCCTCTTTGTTCTCCTCTGGACACTCAACCTCGTATGTTTCTGTCCGCTATTTCGCACTGCAGACCATCGTTAACATTTCTCAGTTCTACTAGACATTCATCACATAGCACCGGCATTAAAACAAGGCGTTTGGAGTAGCGAGTAGCATTGACGACGAGTCAGCTTGGGACCTTCATTCATTCCGCACGAAACGCGTGTTGGATTTTCTTTTTCACGGGCGCATTCACCCGACTTTTGGACATGACATACATTCGAGGCTTATCAATGAGCTTATGCATAAGCCTCCACGGCACGACATAGATTTTATATCGTAATGATAGACTTTTACATGATTCATCAAATTTTATCTTTGATGCTTAAAGGCTGGCAAAGAGTTCATGGAGCTCTGGAAAAGGCGAAACAGGGCGGGTAAGTTCCTGGTTCGGTACAAACAATTCATGCGTCAAAACGGTCGCAACGTCGTGTGATTGTTGCGGATGTATTGCTCGTTTCATCTAAATTGGGTGCACCTCGCTTAGACTAAAGTCCCATTGGGAGTGATAACTGATCAATCTCACGCGGTTGTATTGGATTCAGTGCTTGTTAGCATGTAATCTCGCCCAATATAGTCATTCATGTGCGAAGGAATGCACTTTCGCGTAGGCCTGTCCGAATGTGACAGTCATATTTAGAAGTGACATTGTCTGCAACCTCTCATTGCAATTTCATTATCATTCACCGACAATGAGTTACAGGACAATTTCCAACGTCAAAATTGCCATTAAGTAGTAATGTTGTGCCTGTTGCCTATCAGACCTGTTATCTTGTTCTCCGGATCCCAGTCGCCAGGTAACACACTAGTGGTCTAACGAATCTATACATATATGTCAGCCATATCTGTTAGTGCCCTAGCATTTAGCTTTGCACCATAATGACGTTGGGACACAATCGGGCCATGACCCGCGCACCAAGAATTAATCCGCTGCCTGTGTGGTTCAGTAGTCGATCAGTTTCAAAGGGCGATGAAGGGAAGAAACGAGGTATCATCCACGAGAAGGCCTGTGGAGGTTTCCACTCTTTGCGCCGTGGAGTAAAGAGGCGTTGAAGACTACGAAGTTGGTCGGAATGGATTGACCGATAAATAAATATTCGGATATCGTGTCTCCCCGAAACCATTTAAATGAGATTATGTGCACAGTCTGTTCTCAAAAAGCTCATAAGGTACCCAAATAAACCTATGCAACAGTCATTTTTTGACCCAGTTCCTGAACTTTGACCACCTCTTCTTCTTACCCTCACCTGTCGCGTTACTTGTTCCATCCAAACTCTCTTGAGCACTTCCCACGTCCTGACTAGAATGTCCAACACTAGGGACAGTAATGGATGTAGTCTGACTCACAATTGATCCAGTTGCTGAAGCATCTTGGGTCTGCTCGCTGCTTGTCATCGACGCATCGCCATCATCATCTGCATGTCTCGACATCGATCTGTCCCCAGTTCTTAGTCCCAGAACAGTGTGACCAAATATGACAGCCCCTTCAGCATCAAGAGATCCTAAATGTACAGGCTTCAAGCCGTGCGGTATAGTGCGGGACCACCATTTCTTGGCAAGGAACTGGACAGGGTTGTGATTGCACACTGACTCAGCAGTTTGGACAATACTACTACCTTGCCTCTTGAGGCACTTGCAATACAGAGATGCTTCTTTGGCAGCTACCCAAGTAATCTTCTTGGTCAGTTCGCCTCCAACGAGGCCCGGCTCCATCCTAAGGAGGCGTTTCTCATGGAGCATCCGCATTGTTGATATGGAAGCAGCAAGATAGTCTTTTCCTACTGGAACCGATCTCCAGCTTGGGCAGATCAAATCAGGTTCATCGGCGCGTATAAGATCTCCAAATCCCCGCCCGAACAGGGCGGTGATACCAACAGTTGGTATCAGGTCGATCCATCCGTGTCCCCATGAATTGAGATGCTGAATACGCGGGTAAATAGGAACTGCCGGATCAATGACATCCACAATGTCGAAACCAACAACATCCCGACGTGGGTCCAAGGTTTGAGAGATCTTGATACCATCTTGAGATGCCGCCTGGGCTTGTCGATCGATCAACTTCTCTAGGGAGTGAAGAATTCGCTTTACTCGCTCTTCAAAGGTCGAATACTTGGTAACAGGTACACCATTCGAATCCATGTGCTTGTCAACGATGTAAACGTTTAATGCCCTGTTTTCCCAGTTCTTCAAAGTCTGAAGTGCCGCTTGGCGACTCCCAACACCTGGCCAGTGGTCTTTGAGCTTGCTGGGATCATATATCCAGTCGTAGGCTGATTCGGGATCGTTGATATCTAAGTGAAGTGAAATGCGGACGAGATGGAGCAGGGCAGAAGCACCGTCGACAAGCCATGCACGACGTTCTTCAACATCGTAGAAAATGACTGGTTGAAGTTTGACCCAATTGAGAAGACTCGGGTAGTCTTTCTCTCTTTGGAGCCAAAAGGGTTGTTCCTTTTTGTTAACGTCGAGCATGACACCAGCAGTAACAGGACTTCCACCTTCTATGTATAACTTGTCTACAACAATGGATGCTGATGATTTCGGTAGACCGCCAGGTTTTATCTCGTGATTAGTAGTGGGATTTCCTATTCCAATGAGTCAGTAATCGGATATTTGGAGGAATAACAAACTCAGGAGATAGTGTTGTCTCACCACACAAGTCTGTTGCTTTGGTACACCATCCAATAATGTGACTTTTGCCTTCAATATGCCGGAGGGAAATTTCTTCAGAAGATTTGATATCAATATGATCGAGTCTCGGATCCACGTATGAGATTCGCTCCTCAGGCTTTCGACTAACGAGGAGATGCCATACCACGACGTCAGCAGTCGCTTGTGTAGCAATCATCATCATGTTGAAACCTTTGATTACCAGCCTGCTACCCCACTGGACAACCTCGGAAGATCCCACTATAGAGGCTGCATATCGCAAAGACACCTCGAGGCCAGGGTTCGGCACTGAACGTCGTAGTATTGGGTAGCCTCGTACAATATTCAGAGAGCTGAATAACCGTTCCCAGCAGAAGCCTTGGTTAGGTTTATAAGGGGTTTCGGAGAAGATGGAGAAAGAAAAGGTACACTCTCCCATTACAGAAGTGATGCTTCCACTGCTATTCTTGTAGGGTTTTGTGGAGAAATTGTCAACATGTGGCATGATCGATATAAAGCCCCCTACGCGACTGTGCTCTCGAAAGACCGAAGCCAACAAAGCAAGCTGTTCACCCACCTCAGAGACAGCGTAGTAGCCCCCCTTGGCTGAGATTTGGTATCGAAAATTTGTGTCACGGATTTGCCTCATGAAACCCGTCAGAGTACAATGATTCGAATAATTCCCGCGAGTAGTTTTCGGCCAGACAGCCTTTGCCCAAGGGCCAGATCGACGAGTCTTTATAGACTCGCCGACAAATTGACTATAAGCCCTTTCTTGTTCTGATAGTAGGTCCTGTAAGAGAGAAATAATGGCACCACCAGATTGGGGCCATGTTTGGTCCATATATTCTGCAACACTTGTAGCTTGCGCTTCGTCCCATTTGCCGGTGAAGCAAAGGATGTTGGGTAAGGCTTTGCCAAAGGAGGAGGAAATCCCGGAGCGTTTCATGATTCCAATAACATCCAATGCCAGAAAGTATGTCATTTCGAATCCGATGGATGCTTTCTTTCTGCTCATTCTGTGATGCGGGATGGTTTCCTTCAAGTTATTTCTGATCGTATTGCCGATTTCATTCATCAGACTAGGCTCTTCGCAAGATAGCCGACTTTGCTGGCTGATCTTTGTCAAAAGCCATTGGTAAGCCTCGGACCCTTGGATGAACTGTCTGTACTGGGGCATTTGTGAAAGATCGTTCGGTTCTCCAGATTTGACGTCATCTATCCAGTCAACGATCATTTCCTCGGCCTTTTTGAAAGGGGCTGTGGAAGTTTCTTCTCCATTCTTTGCCTGCGAGTCCCCGAGACTCTGGTCAGACACGCTCTCGGCTTCTTCAAGCGCGGGAACTTGGAAGTCGAGGAGGTCAATAACATTCCTGCCAATAACATGAGTCGCGAAATATCAATGTTCAAAGCCATATTGTGCTTACCTTCTCCTTCTGTGGATTATGACAGAAATCTCAAGTTGAAATGGGTTTGTGGACTCTTCATGCAGCTTCCACGCAAAATCTCGGAGTGTTTGGTCGAGAAACCTTTGCCCAAGCTTTTGGAGAATTGTTCCGTCGGAAGCTGCTCTCAAATCATCAGCGAGCTGATCTATGAAGGCCTGGAAGTATACAAATTTAGGATCATCGGAGAGCGTATTAAAAGAATACGTTGTAGCTGTATCGCATTCAGCGCGATTATTTTCAGACTTGCCAGGAGACCACTGGTTCTGCCCTTCTCTGTGATGACTTGATGATATGCTCTCCTCTTCTTCCGCTTGGCATTCTGTTGCCTGCAGAGAGTCCAAGGCCCCCTTTGGGTTTTGGGGCTTATGCGGTAGAGAAGGGGGAACGGTCGACGGACGTGTCCCATGACTCTGGACTGTGAGGTCAAAAGTTGACGAACATGGGCTATTGGTGATACCCTCGCTCCGCACACTACCATACTCGTGAGGGCTTTGGGTGTTAATAGGAGTGGGTTCGAGAGGGTAGCTGTCCGATGGTCCTCCCTCCCGTATCGGACGGAGCCAGACATTTGAGGGTTGGTGCATGGCCTGCTGATCATCAATGCGACCCGAAGTTGTAAGCTCAATAGTCTGACTACCAAATAGATAATCTTGCGCCACAGGCTCTCCGAGGGAGTTGTGAGAAGCGAGATCTAAGAGCGACATTTGTGGCCAATGGACGGAGCCATAGGGAAATGCGACACTAAACATCAACGCGGTGTCATTCTCGTAGACCTTCGTAACTCTAAGTACTTTTGATGTAAGATCCGTGAGGTCCCTCTGCTTCTGCGACTCGCAGATGACCTGGTATTCTCCATATGTCTCAAATGATACAGTTGCTGGAACTGAAGAGGGTGGAAGCGGTGTAGTAACACGTTTCTTTAGTATTCGAGCGGCCCCTCGGAGACTATAATTTGGAGGCATGTAGAGCAAACGACTTCCCCCCCCCACGAGCGAAAACAATGTCATAACCGGATCCCTTCAAGTTGACCACGTAGCCACTGTCAACAGTGACTTGAGCCTTAGTAAGACCTTTCAGCAGCCACGATAGTGCATTGCCCACGGCATGGTCGTTGTCAAGAATGAGGATGCGTATACCGCTTTGATTATCCAAAAAGATTAGCCCTGTGCATCTGAGTACTGGGGATACCCTCACCTGTTTGCTTGCGGATCGCCGGAACCTCTCTTTACATCATCATAACCAGAATCGCCAGGCGAACTCTTTCCCTGTATGAATGAGTCTTTAAGTGGCAATTCGCAAGAGGTTCCGTTGTCGAGAGCCCACTGGTTCAGTAGGGTTGCGCGTTCTCTGAAGGATGGGAACGAGCTTATTTGCTCAGCCACTGTCGGGACCTCTGACAACAAATAGGAATGTTTTCTTTCTTCTTTGATCCCTCGTCTTGACTGGTTCCAAGTATATTTGTATTCATCCCAGCTTGAAACTCTGGGTCCAGTTGAGACCAATCGGCGGCATAAAAAACCGACTTCTGTGGTGGAATCAACTCTCTGTAAGTCCATGCCCGACTCGCCCACCGACTTTTTCGGATATCTGAAGATAAGATTTCTTTATCATCATCCTTGATATTCGCATTGGGTATCTCGCTTAGATACAGCAGACAAACTCCTGCATTTAAAAACATGGAGTGAAGATTTTTCACGGTCTCCTCCTTCTCAAGCTTGTCTTCTGCATTGATACAGACAGTGTCTGCCCAGAGCCAGTCGTAGCCCTGAGTAATGGCGGCACGACAGGCACTTATGATCTTGGAATATCCGGGTTTTGAAGTGTGCTGACTTAGATTTTCAAAGTCTTTGAAGGTCAGCTCGAGTTCCGACGAATACCAGCAATGGGAGAGGATCGCATAGGGCGGGTATGAAAAGGTGTTATCGAAACTATGTAGTTTCAGGGTCTTCACGTGGAGGAACCTCATTGCTGACTGAGGTGCTCACGAAAGTGTAGGCGAAGGCGTAGAGATGGTTGTCGATGGGCCAGGCTGTATTAACTTTGGTAGCTATTTGTGAGCGGGATAGTTTACTTCATCGTCAACTCAAGGCTCGACGAAGAGGCAAACGAATACTGAATCAACAGAAAAAGTCATCTTTGCGACACTTGAGAAGCGGGGTAAGGCAGACATGCACAGCCTGATTTTGCGAATGCTTGAGGTTGGTGGTTGGTTGGAATTTCAGCCGCACCATGAGATTTCTGGGCATGGGCTGAAGCAGCCTGCAGCGAGGCATTTTGGAAGATTAGCAGGCAAGATCATTGATGGTAACAGTTTTCACAAAGTATATTGATGAAATAAGATAGCTGAAGACTCTATTTACACTACTCTATGCGGCCGACATACAGCCCTTGCATGAATCGACCATTGCCATAGATCTCCTCCATTTCCGCATACCACTCATCGTTGTCCGACTCTGGCTGCGGCAATCCATTGTAACCATCATCGTCTGTATTATTATTAATCAAACATTGTACAATATGCTTCATCTGAATCGCTCTCACCATCTGAATCACTAACCCACTCACAAGGGTTCTCGGTTTCTATTCTCTTTTCATTGTCTGGAAGTGAGAGCTTGGGTCGCTCCGGGGCTTGAGGATCTTGTGCTTCCTTGATTGCTTTCTCGCTCGCAGATCCGCCGCTTCTCTCGATTGAGATCAGAGGGCGGAACGTGATGGAGACGACGTAGTAGTCGAGTTTGTGGGGTTCCGTTTCATCTCGGATCCAGCGTTGACCGTGCCAAGTGCTTGAACCGCTCCAGCGACTGACTTTGCGGTTGGAATCTGATGTGTCTGCGTAGAGAACAACACCATCGGGTCGTTTGAAGAACCATGAGTCGACCATTTGCTTGGCAATCTTGTCGACCTGATCCTTCTTACGCTCGAGGGACTCCAACTCAATGCAGAATTGAGTTGTGCTGGGAGCCAGCACTTGACAAACACCTTCGATCCAGTTTCCATCAAAGTGCAGGGGCTCGTCCTCCTCCCAATACCACCAATCAGTGTGACGAATGGTGAGCGTTATGGTGCGGGGAGCCAGATGGGGCGTGCGTAGGACTTCTCGCAGGCCGTTTTCTTGGAGTCTGTACATCTGAGCAAAGACTCGGAGTCTCTCAATCTCAACCTTGTCTGTGCCTAGAGATTTGGAGATCTTTGCGAGCATGGGGCGCAAGCGTGGAGGAGCCTTGTGAGGTGGAGGAGCGCGATCTTCACCTGTAGCCCATTCTGTGTGCTCACGTAGGAGAAATGGTTTGAACCAAGTTTCGCGATAGATAGCGCGGCATGTACGAAGAAGTCTGGTATCGGTTGATTGAGCTGCTAGATAGGAAGGGCGAGTGTAGCATGTGTTTTCCTTGAACCTTTTGTCCGGTGTTGGGTCCGGATGATCCGTGAGGACATAAGAGAAGATGCTGTCTCTGACTTCTCCAGGGAGTTTGGCATAGAGAGGGCTTTCATTTTGAGGGATTGGGGCCTTGGCGAGGATATCTTGACGTAGTAAGTTGGCCATCTTGGGCGATGGAGAGAAGCCTAGGGTTTGAAAGAGTAAGGCCGGCTTATCTCTAGCCAAGTTGCGTATTTATTGCATGCCCCAAGTTAGGCAACCGTGCGGGGCTAAGCTGGGCTACCCAGTCAGCCAAGAAAATGAGGTAATGTTGCCTAAGCCAATATACACTTCTTCGACGTGTTGGCATGATTGCAACGAATAAAAACTGTCTGTGGCTCGGCCAGCATGCTGCAAGCTGAAAAACTCCCCTCAATCCACCTCACATAAGCAGATGGGTCGACATTCACGGTAACAAGGGTCAAGTGTTCAGAGCATCATCTATCCAGAAATCCCCGAGTTATATAGGCTACATTATTCATTTCTCATTCCACATTTAGTATCCGTAGAGGTTGACCTGCTCAGAGGTGGAAGCGCGGATGCGGCGGTTCTCGCGGATCAAGAGGACGCGAATGGCCCAAGCGCAGGCAATTGAGCACAGAGCAAAACCAGCAGAAGCACCGAAACCGATTCCATATCGGGGAGAGTCACTCTTGGGCCAGAGGTAGGCACCATAGATGTAACCGATCTATGCCAAAGTCATTATGTGTGATGAAACAAGAGAGCTGGGCATCTTACCTGTCCACCGACGTTGGTCATTGCCAAGACAACGGCCTTCTTCTCCTTGGTCTGTGAAAGAGTAGATGATGCCCATCCGATGATGACAGAGTTGACAGCATAAGCACCCATGGGGAAGATGAAGCAGGCGACGTAGCGAGCAGCGGTGTTGAGAGTGCAGGCAGCTAGAACGAAACCAGCAACGGCAATGGATAGTCCAGCGGTGATGTGCCAGGTACGCTCGTGCATGCGTCCAGAGTTCCAACCGAAGAGGATACCAGCTGCACCAGCGAAGATGAAAGGAGGGCAGGTCATGACAAGGGTGATTGTGGTATTGAAGTCGAGAGTCTTGATAACACTATGACACTGTTAGCCGTGGACATGCAAAGCAATCCAGGATCACTCACGTAGGGAAGAAGGAGTTGAAGGAGCATGCAGAGAGATGGAAGTTCTGCATAAGGCAGAAAAGCCATGTTCGCTTATCAGCGCAAGCCTGCTTCAAGCCTTCCCAGGATGAACCACCCTCCTCAGAGTCATAGGCTTTGTCCTTCTCCATGCGCCCGTGAGCAAGCTGCCTCTCGCGTTCGTTGAGCCAGCGGGTAGTGAGGGGAGTGTTAGGAAGCATGAAAAAGCCGATGATGGCGACAAGAGCAGTAGCAGCGCCCTCGATGATGAAGAGCCTATGACCGTTAGATGGTTCTGAAGATATACGCTATGGAGCTTACCATCGCCATCCTGCAAGACCAGCCTTTCCATCAAGGCCTGCAAAGATGCCAGCGGCAATGAGACCCGAGAAACCAGTGGCCAGAATCTGAGCGCAGTAAAGCACGGCGATGCGAGCAGCGACCTCTAGTTCACTTTAGTATCTTGCATACTTCTCAGGAGCGAGGATCTGACCTTTGCGGGTGTAGAAGATGGAGAGCATGTAAGTGGCACCGGGATAGAAAGGAGCCTCAGTGATACCCAAGAAGAATCGACAAGCGACCAGTCCACCATAGTTCTTGACGAGAGCAGTGCAGGCAGAGACAGCAGCCCAAACCAACATCCAACCACTCATGTAAATACCAGGCTTGACCTTGGTGATCAACATGTTGCTGGGGACCTGCATGAGAACGTAACCAACAAACAAGCTAAAATCATCAGCATTTCTCCCGAAACTTGGCAGACGTGTCAACATACATCGAAACAGTCGTGTTGAATTCGGTACCAGTCATGTTGAGATCTTCCTCCAAGTTATTCAATCGTGCTTGAGCAATGGCATTTCGATCGACGTAGTTGAGGAAGTACATAACACAAAGACAAGGCTGCGAATGAGGAGATGGTCATAGCGGACACGACAGTAGACCTGAGAAAACGGTAATTGTTAAGAAGCATCAGTTTGCTTATCCGTTATCAATTTGGCTTCAATCTCATTGCCATTCTCACTGACCGCTGTGCCTGAACTCCAAATTTGCAGATCCGCGCTACGAGTCATGTGTGTTTTACGCATAAAGTATGCTTAATCCAGCCCTGGATCATCATCCCAATGACACCACCATTACTTCCAATATCCGAGGACAAATCTCATCGGCGCTACAACACGGCATGTGTCCGTCACAAATCTAACTCAAGATGAGATAAGAGACAAACATCTTCCGCGGAATCTACTTTTTGCGCCGTGAATTTACTCCCATCGTAAAGCTATCACGCAAAATGGTTCGGAGACTTATGAAGCTCTAATAGTTTACGTATCGCGCTACGTGCCGGGAAAGGGTTAAGACTTTAAGAGATAAAACGCCAGCGCTTGGCTAGATCTCTTAGGGTTGTTTATCTAGAGATTTCTTAGCTACAGGCTAATGGCGGGGCTCTGGGGTAGATTGGATAATATTTATAAGCGGTGTTTGGTTTCTAAAGCCGATGGTTGAGAGATAAATACATAGAGTTATTTGTTAAGGCCGCTCCACGATGTCAGCACTCAATTTCTGTACCCAAAACTCGATTGACCAGCCGGCACCAGATTTGAGCCGCCAGCTTTGTCATATGGCAAATGCCTATTATATTCGAAAATAGTGAAATGTCTGTTATCTCCCCCGTTTGTGTCAAAAAGGGCGGTTTTGGAGTCATAGCAAAGCTTGGCAGACACCAGTCACGGCATCACGACCCGGCCTGGCGAAAGCGGAAAATGGTTACCGGAAAAGCTAAGTCAGTTACTCAACAAAGCCTGCACCACTAATGGTGATATATAAGAATAGAGGCTTCATCTAATGTAGTTCTATGATTTAAGAAGTAATTGCCATAATAATACAAGGTCAAGCCTAGATGCAAGATTCTTTTTCGAGGGCTATTCAGTGACAGGCTTTTCCGTACTTGCGCAACCTCGCATAATTGTACGGCAAAGGCGCCAGAAAACCCGCTGCAATTGACACCAGAGCAGCGAGCCAAAATGATGGGTCATCAAGAGCAACTTGTCCTCCCGTCAAATAGTAATCCACAGCATTTTCAGCTGCTTCCATTGTCAACATAGAGATGAGACTCATGCCGACAGCTGTCCTCATCGCCGTAAGCCAGGATAACCCATCACGGCCAATGCGTAGCATCACCGTCTCGAGAAGAATGGACGTTGAAACACCAGAGGCCACTGCTTTATTAGTTTTGCTTCTTTTGAAGTTGATTGGCTACTAACGTGAGATTGGCATCACTATTCCCATACTGAGCCCGGGATAATAGGCTTGGAGAAACCACATGGCCGCAAAGTCACCGACTGTACATCCGATGAGGCATCGCGTAGTGTTGACAGAAGCCCTCTTCCAAGCTGACTTCAAGGTCCAGAAATCGCGAGATGTTATAGATGGTGGAGTCGATGGTTGCGAGGCGGTCTTTTTACTACAGCATTGGCTGCTGGCCCGATGTTTTTGCAGGCTGATACTGATTAAGGGGACGTTGATCGTAGTGGCGTGACGCGATTGCGGGATCGCAAAGAAGCCCACACGGCGCGCAAAGTCGACCGCTACCGATGAATACACTCATGTCTTATTAGCGAAACATGCGACGGATGATACAACCCGAGGAGAAGGAAGAATTGTTCTGGATCTGACGGGATTGTTGTTTTGTTCGCCGCCGCGAAATTGACTCAGTCCCACTTAAAATGCTCACTCACCAACAGGAGCCATCGCTGGTTGACGACATGGTATCACCCAGAAAAGCCTAAGACAATGAGGAAATAACCTAGCAGCCCTGGTGGTTTATATTAGATCAGAGACTGGTAGAACGTAAAACGGAGTCATGGCTTTAGGAGAGATTCGGTGGAGTTCATCGACAAAGCCAGTTTCGCGATTGTTGCTAGCCAGCATCACTGAGGCAGTCCAGTACCATCTGACATTTGGGATCGCCAACCTTTATCTCAGGCTATACCTCCACGCGAATTTCCAGTCCTCAAACGTCATTACATCCCTCGATCATGTAAAAAGGGCCACGACTCAGCTGAAAAAAATTACGCCCCAAAAACATACCCAGGCAGAGCCGATACCGGCACAAACACAACTAGCTGCAGGCTTGATTTGTCATCGGATCAAGCTTCAACTTTGTCACGATCATGCATTTTCCCTTAAATGAGAAACACCTTCGCCCTTGATTTTTAAGCTGCGTGAGTTTTATTATCCTGGTCCTTGACTTCAATTTTCTCTGCTTAGGAGTTCCTGGGGTGACAACCAACGCCGCCCAATATTCGAAACTCTCAAATATGGAGGGTAGAAAGATCGTGATTTCAGGTGCAGGCCGCGGCCTTGGTCGTGCTTTGGCTATCGTCGCTGCTTCTCAGGGAGCTACTCCGATATTGCTGGGGAGATCCCAGAGCGCATTACAAGAAGTCACTGAGACAATCAAGAGCGACAGCGGTGCAACGGCGTACCCTATTATCTGCGATCTTTCAGACCCTACTTCCGTGGCTAAAGCGACGAAAGAAATAACTGAGTCTCATCCCAATATCGACATCTTGGTCAACAATGGAGCCCATTTCACTGAAGGCAGCTTCGATAAGCAAACCGATGATCAGATCCTGTCGGTCGTGAACTCAGCTGTCACTGGCACCATGATCTTGACACGACAGCTTCTGCCTCTCTTGGAACAAAGACCTCGAGCAGACATTCATAATGTCGTGTCCATGTCTGGCCTTCAGTACGCCAGACTCACCGGTGCTTCACTTCCTTTCAGAGCGGCAAAGGCTGCTCAGGATGGCTTCACTCAGGGCTTGGTGGAGGAACTGAAAGGTACATCGGTACGCGTTACTTCAGTTTATCCTGGATTGATTGAGGATGTATCGCCCAACAGCGCCGAATGGCAAAATCAGCGTGGTTCTAATGAGGGCATAACAAACAAGAACGTCGTCGACACGATCATCTACGCACTATCGGCGCCCCCAAACGTGTCCTTACGCTCTATCGTTATCGAGCGGACTTTTTCAGACTTCCTGACTTGAGCAAGAATACAGTCAGAAAAGAAAAGAGAAAACAACCGAGCCTGATGACTCGAAGAGATTCTCGACAGGGAACAAGCGATATTTATTTGTGAGACTTCGGTGGGATGATGTGCTAGGGAAAGAGTTGCTACCAATAATATCACATTGAGGTCAAAATTTCTTGACATCTTGGTTCATACAGTTTCTGTCTAGTGAGGCTAAACTACTTCGAGTCCCTTAAATGGCTCTAGTATCCTTTCCTTCCATGGTTTCCTTTTCCATCTCCTCTCAATGCGAAACCCTGATGATGTTCCAAGTTCCGATGCGGCGGAGAGATCGGTTTTACAACTAGTTCCAGCATTTCTGTACCCAGCTGAGAAGTTAAATCTTTTTCCAGCTCTTCATAGACTCTTGATGAATCTCGAATCTTGAATGCCTTGAAGAACAATGCGGTGACCGTGTCCCACCTGTACCCAAAAATCAGAGCAAGACTGGAGACTGCCAGAGTCAAAGGTACTGCGGACGACCAAAATATCTTCTGGTCTCTGTCTAGCTCACGGACATCTGTAGTGTTCATTCCAAAGAAACTTGTGACAAAAGAGCTACACAGCATCAGATCAGTGGGCATATTTATCTCTAACACAGGATACTCACAGTGGAAGAAAAAACAATGTGACGAAGGTAAACACTCTGATAGCCTTTCCGTGACCCTCGTCGAGTACCTCAATCATCTGTTTCATGTCGTGTCTTGTGGCGGTCAAGATCCTCTGTAATATCTCGAGTGTCCTTCCATCTTCAGCAAGACTTTGTATGTGCGTGTCTAAGTGCCTTTTTTCCAGACCATACATATCCTTGCGGTATCCCAGATCTCCCCGATCTGTGGTGTCTTTTGGGAAGAAGTCGGGGCTCAGAACCTGAGCAAAGGCCTTGACAGTACGTGTTTGAACTTCGAAAATGATCCGCAAAGCCTCCATTTCCTCTTCCAGAGCAGATATTCCAAGAAATCTGCGACGTCTTGGGTCACGAACAGCAGCAAACCGAAGTGCCGTAGACTTATCACGGCAATGTCTGACTACGTCCAGCTTCTGATTTGTCTCTGGATAGATGGGATGGTCATGAAGGTTCCGTAGTAGTGTTATAAGTAGAAACTCAAGGCCTGTCGGTGAGATGGTAAGGCGATCTGTATCGATCTGGGTCTCGCTAGCCATCATCACGTCTCGTCTGGCGTCCTCAAGCTGGCACTTCAACTTCGACTCGAGGTTGTGAGTCCGAGCGCGTGAAGCCACTCCCTGCCATAGCCGGTACCCATTAGATCGCTTGATACTCTGTAAACGCTCAGAATTAATCGCTGAGAGCTCTTTTGAAGTCTTGAATAATAAGGTGGTGAGAGTTTCATAGCAAGATACGAGGCTCCCGGGGACGCGTTTTTCTTTGTTGCTGACGGACAGGCTAATTTCTTTTGTTCTTTCTCGAACATCAGTTAGGGTACCAATGAGGGTGGATGTAATAGACACGATGTTGTCGTTTGGTTCGAAACTGAAAGGCTGCCACTTAACCCATCCCACGCATGGGTCATTGAGTATGGATCGATGTCCAGCGCTGCAATGGATGTGATATCTGTGCAGGTGGGATAAAGCGCCATATAAAGAAGAATACACTGTATCTTTGTTGCAATCTTTACAGCCATGAGGCGGTAAAGCCTTTATGTATAGGCACGTGAATCCAGAGCCCGACGTTGGAATCTCCTTTGAAATTATGAAAGAACATTGCTGACGAAATGTATTTGTTCGTAGTGATGAAAGATATATCTGCTGAACAATATCATCAGCAAGTCAGCATTCAAAATATGGAGATTCAGACGCTTACACGCATGATCGAATCCAAGGCGCCCCAATAAGCACCTACAGCCGGGACAAGGAACCAATTGGCTGGTGGAAGAAAACGATCAAAAATGTCCTCTGACAGTGCCAGAAGAGTGGCAAGAATCTCAGATCCTGGAGTTCCGTGCATGTGGTTTGAGCAGGGAGGTGGTGGGTACGGAAGGGCGTCTTGAGCCTCCTGTGTCGGCATGTATGCACTTTCTTCCATGACTGATCGGAGGACCCGGCATTTGTAGACCACTTCATCTCTCGTACTAAATGTATGCAAGTCTTTAGTAATGCCGAGCTCTTTGAGAGATTGATCGATCATAGCTAGTAACCTCGTGAGAGCCATCGTACCATCTGTGTGAGAACTATTGCCAGTCTTCTGGGTCAGAGGCCAGGCGAAAAATGGAATGTGATCCTTGGCCGTATTGTTGAAAGGCATTGAGGGCAGTGTCGGAAGTACTGGAGGCATGTCTCGAACAAGTGTCCCTTTACCTATACTTTGGCAAAAAATCTGTTTCGCGGCTTCCATAATTCTTTCAAAGGTTTCCTCATCGGAACTCTCTTCGTCACAGGCCTCTTCGATATTTTGATTCTCCATATCGTTGAAAGCTTCCGAACCCGGGTCTCGAGGAACATCGCTTGAGGTTTCGACAGATATTCTTGCCAATTTGAAAGAGTGTCTCTCAACCTCGCCTGATGTCAGGTAGCCCAACCAGGTGGTAGAATCAACACCGTGTTCATTCTCATCAACAAGCTGGAAATCATCGATATCCAGGCCATAGTTACCCGACGACTTGAAGACAAGTTGCCTAAACTCCTTTCCCTTGGGTCAACAAGTAATCTGGCTATGGGAGCAGAATAAACAAACCGAATAAGAACAATCCTCCTCGATAATGATATAAGTTTCGGGGCTTGTTATTCGAACCCTGTAAACGACTGGCCAGATACTGTGGATTTCGCTACTGATATCGACACTGACAGTACCTGACATCATCTGTTCCCATGACAACACGGAGGAGCTAATTAAAGTCCCTGGAAAGCAGTTAGATTACTGAAAAATTGCATTCATTTGGGAGAATTTACCTCCGCCAATCATCAAGAATAGTGCCTCGGGCATCTCTAGAATGCGCGAAAGATTGGATACCCGGCCTCCCGGGGTTGAGTTGCTGAGTGATGTTTCCTCAATGCCGCCAGTTTTAAAACCATAAAGAAACTCAAGCAGTGTTCTGGTGTACTTTTTCTCCGTACAGTCTTCAAGTGCCATTTTTGGTAATGCAAGAAAAGGAGTTGACAGAAAAACTACAGACTCAGTATCTTGCGTTCCGTTGAGGTCTCCCTCTTCAGCGGCCCACAGACTACGCCCAACCTTTCTGAGAACAGTCCCTGTGTTGAGTTGTGGACTCTTGCCTTCAAATTCAGCATGTTTCTGCATCAGTTCGCGTATGACACTTAATGCAACACATTTGAGTTGAAGGCATATGAAGGGGGAGTCAGCAACAAGGCCCTATTGGCGTCAGCAGAGAGAAAAAGCACAGAGTCATACAAAATATATGTCGAAGGGAAAGAAATGCGTACTTCTAAGGTTCTTAAGTCTGATTTGGTGCCATGTAAGTGGCTACATAATTAGTATGGAATCGACACAGAAAGTAAGAGATTGTATATGGCAGTTGAAACTTACAGCCACCTCATCCTTCCTATACCAACTCCATCCTTCTGTTCTGGGGTACACCTCAAAACAGTTTTGTGCGATCTTGTGTGCTCATGATAGCAATGCGCACTACAGATCGTGGTTAACTTTGTAGAAACCTCCCCATCTTGAAGAAGAGACGTTGTTTTAACCCAGGCATTATATGTATCTGAGGATCTTTGTCCTTCTTGAGAGCTACGCGGTTGTTTTTTGACGTCACCTAAGTGGACTGTGTCTGACACCAGAAGTTGATTCACCCATGGCCTCATTATTGAGTCCTTTGTTTCGTTGGGCGTGACGGGGTGGGCATGAGAGCTGATAGGCGTTGTTGAGCCCGGAGCAATACGGGCAGAGTAAGCCGGCTTGTCATCTTCGAGTCCTAGCGGAATTCTTTCGTTGGGGAGTTGAATTGACGGACGCGACCCTTGATCCCGTTCGTCGGCCTTCTGGTAACGCTCACTATATCTAAAGAGCTCCTCTAAATCAATCGGTCCTAGAATCCCGTATATGGCAAAGGTGTCTCCGTCTTGAAGAAACCTATAGCCTAGGCGGCAAAGGGCATACCAGGAGACAAGGCGGGTGGGGATTCGTGTCTGGATCTCCGTGGGTTGTCGGTCTGCTGAGTTGCTGGTCGGTGCTGAAGAAGATGCGTCTGGCAATTGCTCCCAGGAGGCAGCGGCAATTTCCGTGTCAATCTCATTGCTGGAGTCTGGCATGTTTGCTTTTCGTGGACATTCCTTTCAGACTTACTGAAGTATGGCTGACGTTCAAATTCTTCTTGTTCATTAATATAAGGCTCACCATTCGCTGAACCCCGGTCAAAGTATACCTAAGAGCCTCGCACAACCAGCGAGCACCAGTTCGTAAACAACTAAATTACCCATCTAAAGATCTACCAACTCAGCTGTGCTTTGGGAGAACCAGAAGGTGTGCTACGATGGTCGTTTCACGAAAACGATGACCCAGAGAGACACAAATTTCAAGGATCGTCTTAATGGGACACCTTCGCGAGATGAATCGAGCTACGACTGATCATATTTGTGCCGATTTGTGTACTGCACTGCCGCCCCTTCTTCTCTTTGACCTTTGGTGTAATGAGGTACAAAAGTCAACCTGTAAGATCAAAGCCAGGCACTTTTGAACACGTAATGCAAATGAGGCCCGATACGCCGTGTAACAAATTAACGCAGCTTGGTGGCAGTTACATCAACCTTCCACTTCGACTTAACAATTTTCTAGATAGCCTTTTCTCTCATCTTAAACAACTGGCATTTTAGCAGGCAAGACAGTTATCGATGTATCCTGAAACGTGTGCCAACTTCAGTTCAGAGTGTAGAATCAAGACATGTAAGTTTATCTAGTCCAATTAACATAGATATCTAGGCTAAGATCAGACTAGCAGGTCTCTGGGTGTGACAAATGAACGTTCATTCATGTCGAATCCCGCGTCGTTGAAACAGCTGTCAAACGTGGTCAAGGTTTGCCTAGCACAGCATACATATTTGCCGAAATCATCGCAGCCAAGCATTCCACCGAAGTTCGCAGGATGATAAGGCAGAGTGGTATCTGGCTCAAGCCCCGCGATTTTTTACTCGTGTTGGACCAAGTTGAACGCTGCTAGCACAGAGAAATGTTTAGAGTTGCAATCTACACCTTGCAGCGAAGCAAAACATACATTCAGGCTGTATTCCGAGAAAAGGCCCGAGACTTTCCATTGAAGGGATCAACTATTACAGAGGACCTGCGACCAAGCGAACATTGATATAGAGCTTTGCATCATCTATCTCTCAACACTCCTCCAAACCATCGAGGAAGGATCTGCTAAGCTTACAACATTGGGGCCTCCATTACCCTCAAACTCAGTATAGACAGCCGTGATAGTTCTTCAACTCCTGTAATTACTTGCCAAACTTCGTAGAAAACACAGCGACTCGCCCCTGATCGAAGAGTGTCTCATCAATCCTCTGCAGCGCATTGAGCTCTTGCCCAGGCTTGTTGATCTTGAAGAGCTTCCCATTACGGTCTTCTCCGATCACCCCACTCGTACAAATGTCCCCAAAAATGACCAATCCGCTCTTGTGGCGGGTGAGCATGGTGATGAGCAAATGCTCATTCGCAGTGATGTCGGGTCCTGTGTCACGCGCGGTGGACATCACCACGACAACGATATCGGCCTCTCTTCCACGATAGCTTTCAATGGTGGCGGCTTCCGGCATATTCTTCAAAAGTTCAAACCTCTTTTGGTTGCGCTTGCGTTCGATGAGTACCGCATTGGCGAACCAAGGCGTGAGAATGATGATCTGTGCGGGATCAATGGCTGAGTGGGTGACTAACCCAGCAACAAAGCTCAAGACGGCACTGTCCTGTTCTTGGCAGGCCTGTGAGCCGTCGACGTCTTTGTAGATCGTTGAGTTTTGTCGATGAATGAACAATGGTTGGTGTACAATGCCGCCCGGCGGTTTGCGCAGATTTGGATACTTCATTCGCATGTAAGCCTCGAGCTCTTGTCCGACATCGGGCTGCTGATCTGCAATTTCGTAGTCGCTTTGGTGATACTGAAGCGGGAGCTGGGGGTAAAATACTTCGGCAGCCAAGTCGTACATGCCCTTGGCCATACGAACTTGTGTATCGAGACGGAAGACTGGAAGGCCAGAGGCTTGAAGGAACTCTAGACCAGAGAGTTGGCCATCCCCCGCAAAACGATTTTAATAGTTCTCAGTGCCTGGTTCTTTCTCACTAGTAGTCTGAATTGTTGGCTGTTCCGATCTTGTGTCTCCAATAAGGAAGCAGGGAAGTAACGTGTTTCCCCAGACACGGTACAGGTCAGGTCTGTTCATTCTTCCTGCTTGATCAACTACAACTCCTTGTGCCAACCTCCTCTGCCATGGCATAAATTCATTTGATCCACATGGCCTTGGAGTAGTGCAAAGCATGTCCGCTTCATCAAGTAACATATCCAGGAGCTCAGTAAAGCGTTCCTGTAGAGCTTCGTAGACAGCGCTAGCGTGGCCATGGCGTATTGCTCCAAAATCCATATCTTCATCGATTACTTTCTTCAGCTCGTGTAAAGCTAGGCTGTCGTCAGGTCCAAGACGCCGATCAACAGCGGGCGATTCGAAGAGAAGCAAAAGCCAATAAGCGGCGGATAGATGGAACTTCCAATTGACATCCTCATTGAGTTCTCCTGGGACTTTCCAGCAGTTTAGAACTTCTTCACCAAGTTCAGGCCTTGTGAACAGTATGTAAAAGGCGTTCATCTCTTCGTTGGGTGAGTACAGTCGAATGACCAACTTGCGACGATATCGATTCGAGTCGTCCAGAGACTTCCCTGCGTTCAAACTTTCTGTGACATCCCAAGTTTGCTTGTTGAGATGATATGCGAAGTTATCGACAGCTGTATCGGTTGGCGCTGAGCAAAGAATTGGGCCGAGCTTTGCCTGTAAAGCCAGTGTTGCTGTAGCGCCCAATGCGGTCTTTCCAGATCCTGGAGTCTAAAGCCATTGAGTCAGTATTTACCACGGTGTCGGTTGAGATTACATACACCTGTAATGATGCCAATGCCCAGCGGTCTGTTGCTCAGGTAAGATCTGAAACGCGCACGATCTTTGGGTAGGGCCATTCCGAGGATAGCATTGGCGTAAGTTTGATCATCAATATCGAAAAGGTCAATCGTTGGGAGTGGCCTCCGTTTGCTGTTGCCATTGGTCTTCGTCATCCAGTCATAAAATCCAGCGCCACGTAAAACGGATCGATGCAGATCCATTTTGTCTTTGACCTTATCAAATAGCTGCTGCTGCTCTTCGTTCATGTCATCTAGCAAGGTGTCTGTTTCAAAAACACCGTAAGCAACTTTTGTTGGCAGCCCACATGCAATCGGGTTGTGTGGGTGCGCCTGAGGATGAAACAGGAGGGCAGCCTCAACCTGGTGCTGACATTGATTGGATTCAAAATGGAATCCCAGAGATATATAGTTCCAACTTTTTCTGTCAAGCAATTGCGCTTCGCTGGCACTTTGGCGGTCTTCAAACGTTTCGAGCTTGTCAAAGAAAGGGCCGCGGGAGCGGTTGATATGGCGGAGCTTCTTACGGGGAGGTTCTCCCGTCCATATCACATCACTGTAATCGTCCATAATTATTTTTGGCCTAACAACCAAGATCATATCAGTAGTGTCTTTTCGATGTCGTGCATATCGATCCAGTTTTCCCAAAGGCGCAAGGCGGCAGAACCTATGAGTGTCAGCAAGTGCTCTGCACTTGGAGGAACTTGAACTTACCAGTCTACCAGGGCGCGTCCCCGACGAGGGGTAAATATTACCAGCTCGAAGATTCTTCGTTGAATGAGGAGCTTCCAAGCCGGGCCAATTGCCTTCACGAGGGGTTCAGAAAATGGGATTGCAAGGTGAAGGCATTCCTTGCCCTCGGTATCAGTATCCGGCGCCTTACACCAGAAGAAATAGGCTGGTATTCGGGCGAGTGTCTTTGAGTTTGAAGAGATATCCAAGCCGTAAAGATTCTTGGAACACGTATACCCCAGTCGCTTCGCTGCCTGGCATAGCCATACTACATCCTGTACAATAGATTGGCTGATAGCTGTCATGTGCGAGACATCAGTGGGGTGACTATGCTATGTCAGTATGGCTCGTAATCGCCAAGATGACTTCTTTCACCTGTAAAGTGGCGCGAACTGTTGGCCCTTGTTCTCTGGGAGCTCTTTCTGAAAACGAGTAAGATCCCAGGAAAAGGGTTCACTGTAAGGGTATCGGAAAGTTGATAAGTTTTGGGTTGTGCCGAGGATCTTGACAAGACTGCTTTTTGCGGGCAAGACAAGGTATAGACTTTGCTGCTGGAGAATGTCCAGAAGACCGTACTCTCCGGCGATGGATGCGTCTCCGTTGATCCAGCTTTCAACCTGATGGTCTTCGTGGTTCGCGAATGGGATACCGAAGCCTTCGATTGTAGCTCGACTGTCACCAAAATAAACCTTTACATAGCTGAGATGCTCGTTCGTAAACGTACTCAGAGACTGTCCCAGCTGGACTTCGTGGGTGAAGTTACGAGGAAACTTGATTCGTATCTGGTGGTAATCGCAAAGCTTTGACTTGTCTTGTGAACCATGTTCCGGGGCTTGGTGAACGAAATGCAAGTTAGCATCAGTTCAGCAGCTCTGAAATGATACTCACCTCGATAACGCACGCCAAAGCCGGCCTCCTCATTTGCTTTCTGGTCTTTTCCCAAGGGAAAGTCGAGCGTGAGGCCAATCCAGGTGTCACAATCCCACGCCTGCACCGAGCGGAGCTGAGCCTTGATCTTGGTGCGAAGGCCAATTTTGTCGCCGCTGGCGATGAGCGGACCATGATGGCCAAAACTGGCGCGATATCAGCAAGTAAACACAACAGGGAGTAGATCGATAACTGACAATACAGCGCAGTCTTCTGTGACTGTTGCTGAGCTTGTTGTTGCCATGAGGGAGGCGGCTGCGGCCTGCAGGCGAATGGTATACAGCCTTGGTTCTCTCGACTTGCACTCAGCAGATGTTGATGAGATCAAGATTGGCGGGGTCAACAACGATGCGCTACTGGGCGCTTTGGGCGATTCAGTGTAACCCCAAGACGCGACTCTGTGCTTCCGCCTCGTCAGCGCGTGTTTGCAAAGGAAATTGGGTTAAGATGCATTTTCAAGGCTGAAGAGAGAAAGTGCAGCGCCTGTGCATTGCAGTGCAGTGCAGGTCCACTAAAAATCGCCAAATGAGACACTGCATCGCAATCGCGCAACGCACGAAGCAATCGACTTCGTCTCAATGAATCCAGTGCACAAAGAATGAAGCTTCAAATATCTTTGGGGAGCACGTTTAGCGGTCGTTTTCTGGTTTCACTGCAGCCAAATTTCTTGTTGGTACTCGGCAAAGGGATCGCTGGCCTCTCTGCCGTCACATCCACAAGAGATGCAAGCGTCAGCTGTCAGGACTCTCACCGCAAAACAAAACCCTCAACTTCACATTTTAGGTGAAATAGAGCACCCTTTTTTTTCTGATTTGAAGCCAAGGATCTCTTTTCTCGACATCACTAGTCCACAAACACCGATTTCTAAAGTCTCATCCACCTCTGCGTATCAATCCGCTTCCTATGCACCCCGACATATGTACAAACCAGTCCGAGAGGGCCCAACGCTCGTAGACAGCCCTTTTGTCTGCTTTTATCTCGATTCATCTCTATGCCGTTTGAGGTCTGGATTCCGAAACCTTTATCCATCCGCCTGTCGAAGGGAGGTCGCTTTCTTGAGCATGCGAGTGATCGTTTCAGACGTCCGACCGTTAGCCAACAGCCTGTTGGCGGGTTCGACAGAGGTGTCGACGATTTGCCGCCTACTAGCCAAAGTACCATCCTTAGGACTTTCAGTTAAGCCAGGGAAGGTCACTGTATCGGGCTTCACAAAGGAGCAAGCTATCAACGCAACATACAAGGGCAAGAAGCATCAGGAAGGATACCAAGTGGACATGGGTACCAGCGGATCCTAATCTTTAAGCGGTATGAGAAAATCATGGCCCTTTACTCACCCTTCAGAAGATGTTCCGCGCGTACCAAGTCCTGGTACCGTGGGATAACCTAAGATACGAATCAGAGACTTGTCGTCGACCTATCGTTCATCCGAAACCCATCATAAACTTCCCAATGGTAAGTAAGCAATGGTTTTGCATTAAGTGCGCTTTTTAGATGTATGATTCAGAGCTAATACTGCTGCGAGGTTTTGATCACTACGCAGAACCTGGCTCTCTTACTACAGCTAACTAACTCTTATGTCTCCCTTATTTTGTTGCCATTGCCTCTGGCCCGAGGTCATGATTCGACATCAAACAAACCGCTCTCCTTTCAAAAATTCCCGCTTCAACCTTTTTCATCCTTTCCTCGTACCATTTCCTATAGTCTTCCTCCCCCGTTTTCGCCTCCTCGCGATGTTTTTCCTCAAGGGGGGGAGGCAAAGTTCCTGGCAAAGGCTTGTACCACTGTTCTTTCGGCGTCTTTGTCCCATCAACCCCGCGGAATACCTTGGCGGATTCCTCGCTGTAGGGGAAGCGATCAAGCATTGCTTTGATGAGAGGCGGCGAGAAAGGAACGGCATCGACAACATCGCGGTCAGCAGTGAGGGATCGATGGATTCCGTCTCGCCCGAGATGGCTTATGCCCGCGCCCGTTGGGTCATGCTTCATAGTTGCGAAGATATGTTCGAGTTCTTTCTGGGCGGGATCTAGGTCTTCATATTCCACGCGCCTGCTTCCAGGTGGAAAGGTGCACTCCGTTCTTCTGTTGTCATTTTCATCAGCGTTTTCAGTCATCATGGCGACAAGGGGAAAGGCAATAAGTCCAATATCAGTTCTTGGCATAATACTTTGGCCTTCATGCTGCTTTTAAACAAGATCTGTTGGAAGGGTCGTCGTAATAGCGCTTATTTCTTGGTCAACATGTGATTGATCCTTCATTCTAGACTCGGGTCTTTTCAGGGGTCATGGTAGATCATTGCCTTGCCTACTTCTGGCAGGTTGAAAATGACGACACTCGGCATTCAACATCAGATCATTTATTGCGGTATTGGTAGGAAGAGGTTGAAAACCAACACCCGTGCACATGAACATCAGTTCTCGTGAGAATGATCAACGGCAAATACTTTCCGTGAGCACCTATGTACTTCAAAGTCCTCTGAACCGAAGGATTGTTAGTCAGTATGCTTTGGGTTTCAGCTAGGATCAAAGGCCAGCACCCAACTAACTAACAACCGTTTCCATAACGGAATTACTCTCTTTGGAGAATAGCGGTAGCCCAATTGAGACATTCCATAATTCCGCAATCCCCTCGCGGGCTTTCTTTCTTCGGAACCGTTTGATCTACGAGTACGGAGCTCAAAAGTGGTACGATGTCGGAGTAAGCACTAATCCCAACTGCGGAGTTACCTATTTCGTCACCATCCAACCAGTGCGAATATCTAGTAAACCTCAACCTTAAACCACATTGTCAGGAGATTTTAAGCTTCACTAGATAATGTTTCCGATGTCGATCTCTTCGGGAGATTCCGCCCATTGAGTTTTATTGGGCAAAGATCTTGAGATCTAAAGACAGCGTCATGAATCATAATCACGTTGTCAGGTCTGCTACGCTATTCAGGACTCCTTAGCTGAATCAGTTTTGCAGTAAAAGTTTAACCAGAGATCGTCAGCCCTGGAAGGATGGGTGCGCTAACTGGCCAATGATTGCTTAATTTGACGAATGCTAATGTTAAGAATGACATCAATACCTCGGCTAACGCTCATAACGGCTTCAGATCATCGCGTATTAGAATTTAAGTTACGGTGATAGTGTATATCCTGCCGAGGGTATGTGACTGCTCCTACGCTCCCGTATCACATCCCATTGACCAGTCGGACTCCACGTGAGCCACCTGACGATCGAGTCAGACCAGCAAAGTCAGCCAGCCCACCTCCAGCGGCACAAACGTTACTCAAAACGGGGCGCTCTTTGGTTGAGAATATCCATCAATGACGGCTTCTTCGCCCGCTGCGGAAGACGGGGAACTTCAGTGTCAGGACCTGGGGGATCCGAACTGGCACCGCTGCTGATACGTGGTCCAATCTTGATAGCTGCCTTCTTTGCAACGTCAAGTGTGGCTGGTCCAAATATCTGAACTTTATCCTTCATGAAATCGAAGATGCCTGCGTCGTCACCATGTCCGTCGGTAGGCCTGAACCGTTCTAGCCTTTCGCGGGGTAAAGACATTACGGCTTGAAGAGCCGCATCTGCTAAGACGGCACGTTTGATTAAGATCCTGGTGGCATCCTCGTTTGCGCTAGAGGTAGGTGCGTCGATGGACTCCATGCGTGAGAGAGTCGTAGAGGTGGACTTAGACGCAAGGGGCTTGGACTCAGAGACCGCAGTAATGAGCACGGGGCCAAGCCATTCGGCAACGTCTTTTCCACCCTCAAGTTGTCTAGTTGGACCCAGTATGCCTTGGATAAAGGCAGCTCCGTCGCTCATCGCAGCACTCTCTGTGATGTCGGCCTCCAAGCGGCGACGATCACGGAAACGTGGTCCCCTGGCGCCTTCGGTCTCTGGAGCAACTTGGCCAGAAAGTTCCACGCTGCATTGACTCAAAATGGGCGTGATAGCAGGAGCCAGATTCTGAGCCTTTGTTGCACCACCTTGCCAAATATGACCCATCTTTTTGATCACCTCAATCACATGCTCATCGTGGTCTGACGCAAGGACTGCTTGCAAAGCAGCTTCAGCGAGCATTGCACGTTCGGCTGGACCATTTGCTATGCTTTCAGTGCTCTGAGAAAGCGTGCTCTCTTTGAGTGATCCAAGTAGAGTTCCGACTACTGCACTAAGGGGACCACCGATGGGACCGAGCAAAGCAGAAGCAAAGGGGAAGTCTTTTCTTCCCACATTTGCTATAGTTTTCAGGGTGTCGAGGAAGCTTTCTCCATCGAATCTTGGGGTTTCAAACGCTATACCGGGGCGGCCTCTGTTGAGGCCGTGAGGCTCATTCATGCTTGGCTGCCATGGATTAGAGAAGTCATAAATGAAGGCAGAGCTACTCACTGTTCGGTCTTGAGTTTGAACTTGGACGGTTTTGACATTGCCAACATCGCCGAAATTCGTCCCATTGTCAAACAAACTGATCAAATCGTTGTAATTGTTCCCATGGGCGTTTCCAATCGTAGTGCCTGAGTTACTTTCAAAGCCTCCGCCACCATAACTATGAGTTCCAATTGCATTGAGTTGCCCATCGGAGTTACGTAAGACTGGGGCGCCTGACTGTCCTAATAGAGTGTCAGCAGTAATTCGAGAGATTCCAGCCGGGAAACAACGGCACCTGAGAAGGTTGATACCGAGTATTCGACCATACGGCGACGGCTCTCTCCAATGTTCCAGTCACTCCTGGCAAACTCTTCGTACATCTGAGCTCCTTGTTCACCCTGCAAGGTTTTATCGCCTGGATATCCGACGACACCCAGGTATGTGCCATTACCTTTCTCTGGGGTGTCGAGGTAGCTGAAGAGTCGCAAATTCCCTGTGAAAGGCTTGTCAAGTCGAATAAAAGCAACGTCCTGTCTACGATTGCCCGAATTCTCGATCCATTCCACAGGAGTTACAACTTTGGCGCCAGACCGCACCTGGACCTGAGATGACTTGACAGACTCTTTGCCATTGTAGCCAATGTAGCACCTGATCTGATCAGCGGCACCAAAATTGCGTCCCCAGTCAAAGACAACATGGCCGGCGGTGACAAGGAGATCTGGGCGAATAAGCCATCCGCTACCCATCATCCATATCGGACGCCCTCGGTCTTGGAATCGGGATTGAATCTTCACAATGGCTGCAAATCCGTCCTCAATTAGCCTTTTGTCAGTCTCGTCTCTTGAGCGAAAACGTACAGCGATATTTCCCCCCTTCATAGAAATCTCGAGGGTCAACTAGTTGGCGCAGGTCGTCTCCGATGATGGACTCCGTACCTCTGCTTCCATCATCTGGAACAAGGGCGAATTCGGCCGGTTGACTGGATGTAGGAAGTGAGAGCGTCCAGGCAGCGGCGCGACTGGGCCTTGGAGAAGCCATATTTAGTGTATTGAGGAGCTGGCAGTAAAGTTGCGTTGTTGCGACAGGATTCACTGTTCAATTTCAACAGAAGAATAGCTCAAGATCAAGAAAAGTCACTCTCTGCTATGAAGGAAGTCGTCTCTTTATGTATCTGATCAAGCATTCGACCAATTGTCTGCTGCTTTTAGACCATGGAGTTCCAGCTGGGCCTTTTTAAATAGTTTCATGCACAAAGAATGCTCTACATCAAATAGTTTATGTCTTTGGCGATTCACATCTCAGCTTGGCTAGATCTAGACCGAACAAAGTTATCAGCTGGCCAAAAGAATGATCCAAAACGCCACCGCTAACCTACACCAGACAAGCTTCGTTCGTGTTCTCCATCTGTTTGGCTGGATCGATTAACCCAGCCAGCCACAAAGAGTCTATTTATGGGCAATTTACTCCTGCTGCATTCTAAATACTGTATCAAACATGATTCGACGAACAAGAATGTCAATATCTGAGCTGACGGGCGTCCATGGTGCAGCTGTAATGGGACTTCGCTCATCAAGACCTGAGCATGTGAAGCAGTGGAGAATGATATATCACAAAGGTTATCTTATGTGATCCATGTTTGAGAACGTAGCGAAAATGATATTATGCAGAATATGCTACTAAATACAAGGATATAATATGCTCTTTTGGGTTATGTACTTCCTCGCACCCCTGCGCGAAAACAATTTTAAAATACAACGTCCGTTCCAATCGTTACTCGCCGAGCAGTCCGGCTGCATGTCTATAGTGTGTCGATATCCGTAACTTCTATAGTGATGTCTGTACGTGAATGATGTGATTTGTGAGTCGTGCGTGTTGTGATGACATGTTTGCTGATGGTTGTTTACGAAGAAGCCTCTTCGTCGGTGACACCCTCGCGGGAGTGCTTGGTGCCATGGGGCTCACCAACCCACTTGGAAGAAGTGATGGGGTTGACGTGCTGGACGTACATGGTGTCGATCTCCTCGAGAGTTCGGTCCTTGGACTCGATGACGAAGAAGAAGACGATGGCGACGAGGGCAGCACAACATCCGGCGTAGACGAGACCGTAAAAGTAGTCAATGGCATCAGTAATGAATCGAGTGCTGGGAATTATTAGTGAATGTTTAATGGGAAGTGTAGCTGCAATGTAACTTACAAGAAACCGATGAGGAAGTTGAAGAGCCAGTTGGTAGCAGTGGCGATGGCCATGCATCGACTGCGGTACTGGGAAGGATACATCTCGGCGACGACGGCCCAGACGAGAGGACCCCAGGTGGTAGCAAAGGCAGCGATAGCCAAGCAAGAGAAGGTGACAAGGACGGCACCGGCAGCGGGAGTGGATAGAGGGTCCTTTCGGTCAAGAGCGAAGTGTCCAACGAAGGCGTAGATGAAGAAACACATCATCATCCAGGCGGCGCCGATCATCAGAGACTTTCTGCGACCACACTTCTGGACGACATAGAGACCGCCGAATGTGCAAGCACAGTTGACTGAGCCAAGAATGAGCTGAGTGACGTAGCTGTCCTTGAGGCCAGTGGAAGCGAAGACTGTGGTTCCGAAGTACTGCGGTTGTTAGTCAGCTGTTGCGATGCGATGTCATTCCAAGTATACTTACGAAGAAGAAGTTGATACCAGTGAGCTGTTGGCCAGCCTGAAGAGTGATACCGAGAATGGTACGGTAGGCCATACGGGGACCAGTGAAGATCTCGACAAGACGGGTCTCGGGAAGAGCCTGTTCCTCCTCAAGCTTCTCACGGATGTCGTCGATCTGTCGGTTGACACTGGGGGAGTTGATATCGAGACCAGCAAGGTTGGCAATGGTCTTTCGGGCTTCCTCAACCTTGCCCTTTCGGTAGGCGAATCGAGGAGACTCGGGAAGGAGAAGGATGCCAACACCGAGAAGAAGAGCCCAGAGGAAGTTGAGACCGTTGGGGATTCTCCATGAAGCGCTACCATCGTAGTGGTTGGTACCCCAGTTAACCATCTCAGCACACCAGATACCGAGAGTGACAAAGAGCTGATAGCAGGAGACGATGAGACCTCGAATGATGGCGGGAGCACTCTCAGACTGGTACATTGGGACAGCGACAGAGAGAGCGCCGACACCAAGACCTGTTACAAGTCGACCGATCGCGTGTTGGTACCAGGCATGCTGAGACGCGACCTCGATGATGGTGCCGACGCAGGTCCAGAGAGCAGAGATGGAGATAGTCTTGCGGCGACCAATTGAATCGCAAAGGTTACCAGCAACGAGAGATCCGAACAAGCAGCCAATTGATAGGAGACCGGTGATAGTTCCTTGTCGTGCGGCGCTAAAGTCGTATGTACCGTCGCCGTTGGGAACACCGAATCGCTCGCCGTAATCCTTCATCATAAAATAACCAGAAACTTGACCTGAAGAGTAGCCAAAGATCATCCCCCCCATCTTTTTATTTGATTAGTTCATTTCCAATGCGATAGCTTGTTGTGGTGTTGGAACTTACAGATGCGACCAGGCCCATGAAGCAGGCCCGGAAGGTGATGCGACCATCGGTATCGGGAGAAGGCTTCCTCTCGAGATGCTGACCTTCGCCAGCATGTTCATGGCGTTTACTACCAAAGAACTTCATATTGAGAGTGGTTGTGAGACCAATTGGTCAATTGAATGTTGTAAGTGTGTGATTGATGTTGTGAAAGTGTTGTACACGAATGCTGTGATGAGCCAGAAGAGAGAATGAAGCAGCGAAGAGGTGCCATTTTGACTGTCTTTATTGTGGAGATGATCGTCGAGGACCATCGCGGGCACCGAGAGACCAAGACCACGCCAATGGGTCCATCTCATGACCTCTGATGGTCATGCTTTGAGCGAAAACTCAAACCCCGGGGGGCTCAGGCAAACGACCTGCGGAGACTGACGTGGGTGAGCAGGGAAACTAAGCTAAGGTTTGTGGACGAGACTTGGAGAGAAGCGGAGCAACTGTGAATAGAAGGCCCGTAGAGTCACGTCATGGGAAAGAGAGTCGAACTGTGTGAGGTAAGCATTCCTGTGCTGGGCATCTCACCACGCTTTCATCGACAAACGCTACGCCCAGGAGGGTACAAGAGCACGCGCTGTGGGCTGATTGGTCTAGCGGAGGCCCCCTAGTTGCCCTTAATCCAGATTCATCTCCGTTCAGAAAACGGTGGATCGATACGTGCGTGGGGTGACATTGACAATTTTTTTCTCCCTGGGCCTTTCTACTACCGGCGCCTTCGGCATTGATGACGCACTTTGGACCCTGTGAGATGAATAATGGAACCACTTTGATCCATATATTTGTTCCAAGGATCCAGTTTTTGCTTCCATTCGTCTTCTGGTCGCATCTCTTGGCGCGAAGATCTTCGGCAGAGCCTGCGTCGACGGGAATACGCAGGTCTTCAAGGTGAAGATATTGAGGTGAAGGACGGTCTCGAGAGAGGCAGACCGTATTGTATCGTTGGCATCTAATTTACTACACGTTTATCGATGAATTGCAATCTCCTCTTCTCGCCCCGACACTGCTAGTCAGCTCTTCCTCATATTTCCGGTGCTCGCCTCGTCCGCTCAGCAGAGCCCCATTCACATGATATGACACCGAGAGTCGCCGAATCGGTCGGACCGACTGATGATTGGAACGTCGGTCTCGCGCAGATTTTTATTTCCGAATGCTAGATTCTGGTGTTTTTTTTCGCTCCCTCTCGAATTCCTGATTCTGCTTGTGGCCAAAAATATGATGTTATTGTCACGGCATTCATCTCCCGCCAGATACCGCATCTGATCTGATCTTTTTAATGGTATTTCCGGCGCCAACAAATCGCCGGTTTATTTCCTACGTTCTCGTGAGGTTTATTTTGTTGTCTCTCGTAATGGTACTCAAATGGTCTAAACTCGGCCAAATGTCTCGAGTCTTATCCACGCACGTTAGAGACTGGCCGAATTGAGCGGAGCATGCTCAGGTATAGAAGCTCCATGACCAGAACAGAGTTCATGGATTGGATAGCAACGTCGCTGTGCTCGGTCATTTTTGGGTCCAGCGATAAGCCTTGGAAAGTCAATTGGAACAAGACAGAAGATCAAGACAGGGCCTGCGATGATGCGAGATAACACCGAGCAGGCATTGTTCGTTATCTGCGACATAATAATCTAACACAGTACTAAGTAAAAACATGCATTTAATTGTCGCGATATGTGTATCTGAATCGCATCACCAACTGTTGTCGAATGAATCGCCACGCGCCAACACTTACACAAACTCGACATCGCACAAAAAATCGTTCTCGAAGCTCCGTGCCTTGTTTCCATTCCCGCAGAGCCTCCTTTACCCCTGGACCCATGGCATCATGTGCAAAAATCACCCATGCTAATGCGGCTCTGCAACGGCGGAACAAGATACCGTATCTAGCGTATCCACACGGGCCGAACACAAGAGGCACTCGGCGATACTCGATGCGCATTCCCACTTATATGTAGTGGATGCTATTCGGACCCGAACGTTTGAGCCGTTCCATCCAAGGCAAGGCAAGCTAGGAGAGGAAAGAAAACTCGGTACCTTAACCCTAAGTGATAAAAGTCTTTAGGTAAATTTAGCCTAAGCTTAGGGGACTCTTTACTTAGTTTATTTTGACACCCTGGATCAAGGTTCGTTGTTTTCCTACCCCCCGAGGGCAAGGAACAGAGTAAAGTGAACGGAGTGCGGAGCCCGCGCAACATGCACATGCACGGCAATTAATCGCGGAGAGGGAATAAAAATTAGAGATCGTGGGTGACAGTGATGGATGACATGGAGAAGTCCGTTACCTTGGAACGGGGTCTAGAATATGGAGGATATCGGAATGTTTTGACAACAACAGTCGACAAAGGCCTGATCTTGACCATCTTGTCGGATGTCCTTTACAGTCTTTGTTTCGGAGACAGCCATAGTCTCTTTTACTATGACAAAGCAGTTAAAATGCGGTATACATGAACCGAGATTAATATCACATGCGGTCAAGACTATTGAAGTCTAGACACGAGATCAATATGCACTTGATCAAATGACCAACTGCATCATTTGACTAGCAGATTCTTATTGCGAAATTTTATATACATAAGTGAGGCTTTTACTATCTTAGACCATTGAACTCTATGTCTGTTGACGTCGTGCTGATCCTCACCTCTAAATCTCTCACCTCAAAACACCTCCCACGTCTCACCAATCCAACCCTTCTCGAATCTCCAAGTTGCTAATCCCCTCAATCTCCATCCGGGGATAACCTGCCAGCATGCATGCAACCCTCCCCATCCCACAGGATAAACGCTCCCCGGGGTCTCTCTCTCGGTCTTACCCACAGGTCGCGTATCCGCCTCATCGTCCTCTTTTTTTCTCCCCCAGTTCAGCCCCCTTCATGGGGTGTGTAGGTATTTCGCCGAGAAGCTGTTGCCTCCCCCAGAGCCACTCCTCCTCCACAGACCTAAACCCCCCCTTCTTTTCTGCAGACTTCTCCTGACGAGCTTATCGGTCCTTTGGGACAGAGAGACCGCGGGCAAGCGAGGTTTTACATCCCGCATCCTCCGCATTTGTGGGAGATTTTGCGGGCGGTGGGAAATTTTTGCTGTTCACATGAGGGTTTCTAACATACGATCTCGGGGCAGGCATCTATTTGGAGTTTTCGTAGGTATTCTATATGCAGAAGGCGAGAAGGTATCATATCATTGCTTCATCCTTGTAAATCCGGGCATAACAGTCTGAGCAGTATTGGGAAGGTCTCGCGAGAGTTACCCTGCACATTCGTTCGGAAAGACACTGGGATGAGGAGGAAAATGCCATTCGAAACAACTGTGTAGTAAAGGAACTTAAAAAGGAAGTTTTTTCAATGTATAGGCACATGTCGTAGTTAGTTTCGCCCGGGCAGGTGATAAACACGTGAATGCACACGTCCGTTTCCTCTCGACAACGCCAAATATGAATCAAGAGCTTCATAATCACAAACACGACATCCAGAACATCCAATATCGTTGTGGGATTTTGAGAACTTTACAAGTAGATTGCTGGCCGACCCCAAATCCCTGAGTCGTGACTGTCTGTAATAGGCTTATTGTATTAGATATTATCCAAAGCCTATCAGCTCAAAAACTAAAACTTTTTAACAAAGATACCTTCCTAAGCCATAGCTATATCATATGTCCCAGAGCGGATCCACGATATATCCGGAGATCTAGGTGTAGAGGCAAGCCACAGATCGTGTCTCCGTCAAGATCTAATCTATCTGCATGACGATGTGGCTCCCTTGTCATCTCTGCACAGCCACTGTGCATGTGAAAATCATACGATCTGGATATTTTAAGCTTTTTACTCTGTCAATGGACCTCTCTGGTTTCACTTACTGGCTGGCACTGTCATTAGACCTCCAATGGCAGCTTGTAATTTCGCCAAGGCAATCTCTTAGGTTCTTGATAACAAGATCGGCCTCAAATTCCTGACATTTCATCAATCTTTTTGTCTGCGTTTTATCAAGCTTCTCATTGTTCAAATTCCCAGTGTTTTTTTTTTTTAAAAAAAAAAAGTCTTTTGCCGATACGAAGTGCTTGTCTCATTTCTCAGTGCTGCCACCGCTCCATCCTTTCTCCTCTCCTTGCAGAACAATATGGAGTTCCCGATATGAGAAGAGACACAGCCTCAAATAGTCATAAATTTGAGGGGCCCGGAATTAATTGATATGGTCTTCTGTAGGTGTAGGGTTGAGAGGAGATCAGGAGAAGCTTTAAGCCTGGTCTTGGTAAGAGCGTGTTTTCGCCTTCACGTTCCTATCTATGATCTGTCCAAGGTTGATTTTGGACACTGACCACACAGTGCCATGGACTAAACACGCGACATCGTATTACAAAGCTCGCCTAGCATCCTTCCTCAGTCTTAGTGGCTCTGCTTCCACCCACGCAATATCTTTTCATTGTTTGTGCACCCTGTCAGCTTCGCCAACATCTCTGCGTCAGCAACATTCTGTGCAGTCTCGACTTTGGGCTGAGCTCCCTTCTCAAGTAACCACCTCACCACATGAACTCCCTTCTCTTTAACGGCAGCATAGCATAGAGGGGTCCCCCAATGGTAAGCCCGATATGGCACGGAAGAGTCCATCGCGTTAATGTCCGGCTTCATCTCGTCCACTAGAAACACTAACATTTCCGCTCGCTCCTTTCTTGTCCTGGCTTCATCTCCAGCTGCCTCATCATGAACTTCTTGAAAAGTGAAAGGGTCTGCACCAAATGATGCTGCCTCCCCGGCTGCTCGGTGAAGCGTTCGGTGGCCCAGCAATGCCCTCTTACTCTGTAAGAACCGGAAGGTTTCAACAGAGCCTCTGACAGCGCATGTCTCTAGTAACGGAGCCGGCTGCGGGAAGATCTCATAGAGTTCCATCTCGCGATCCGTGACCCGTGCACCATGCTCAACCAACCAGCAGACAGGTGCCCCTTCACACTCTAGAAGATATTTCACCAGGTCTATGCTTCCGTGGCGAACACACCGTCCCAGTATTGATGAAAGGAACTCTTGAGGAGAAGAAAGTCGAGGGTCGGCTTTGATCATTTCCATGGCAGCGACGAGCTGCGATAGAGATCTTTCGCGAATTGCATCATTAAGCATGCGGCGGGGATGTGGAGACTGCATCGCCTCGCTTGTGTAGGAGATGGCACTATGAAGAATGGTCGAGGTAGGCGGCAATAGATTTGTGTATTAGCGACAAATGATCCCCCTTTCTTGTTCTCTCCTTTGCTCACTTATAACTAACTTGGCAGATACATTTGTCTCCAATGAGGACCCGGGATCTGGGGGACAATTCAATACAGCTCACCAGGGAAATAGATCTCGTGCCAACTACCGGGAATCATCAGAAAATTATACAAAATATCAGACCTGAAACAGGGTGAAAGCTTAAATGTTATACCGTGGCTCTATCTTATCTGATTCCACCTCCATTGCATAACTGTTCTAGCTATTTCAAGCAGGTCATGTTGTCGGGCCGACATTCAAACTTCAATACTCAGACAAGCACGTCCATCGTACATCAGCATGGTTGTAATGTCTGGGATTTCAGATTGTCTACGCGTTTACGTCTGAGGACAGGTATGTCTACAGCCTGTACCACATTCCACTATAGATCAAAGCCGAGCGGTATGCCCGATCTCGAGTGTTAGTACCAGGCTGCTGTGATGACTTCTTAGATAAATAATACAAGCCACTCAGTGCGCTTCTCTGTTTGCCTTGCTCATAATGAACTTATTATCTCGTTTCTGTCAAAGAAAGCTACCAACAGCAAAGAACTGAACTGGCAATACCCGTTGGCGCAAGGCCTTGGCAAAGCAGAAAAGATGAGGTTCTTGTTAAGATACTCTAGGTACCACGTTCAGAATTACATCAAATGAGGTTTATGCCATCCATGATTCGTAAAGGTATTGAGTCTAGATGTAGTTCCTTGAGCAGAATTTGCCGACAGACTTTGTCCTGGACAAATTCAAATCCGACTACCACCAAATGTTGAAACAGAGATATGTCTGTGCTCCCCCTGAACAACTCCAAGCCTGTCCAGCTGACGCACCCCATGAAAAGCATGAATCTACAATTTTCTTCGAAATATTGTTGGCACATGGCAAGGATGAATGTGAATCAGTCCAAAGTCTTCGTATATTCTGCCAATCGAGTTGCAAGTAGGAGAAGTCGGCTTCACCGAACAAGATCCCCTTGAATATCAGAATAGAGTTGAGCTCGACTTCGGCATCAGGGAAAAAGAAAACTTACAACACTTATCATAAGTGACAAAAAGATTAGGTAGACTTATTGTATACTTGGGAAGGGTCTAGATTGGCTATTTTTGTCATTCTGGGATATATCACATAGATCCTAAGCTTTCTTGAGCCCCCTAGTTCGGCAGTTGAAGGCTTCTACATCCTTCGACTTGCCAGGTACCGAAGCCTTCATGGCGACCACTGGTCTATATATTGAAGTCAATAATTCTCAAAGTAGAGATGCTTCAGTAGTCATTCTTTCATTTCAAAACTTCTCACTCATTTCTCATAACTCACATTCTTTTACTTTCACTTTCGCCTTCACTAAGGCTGCCTTCATCATGGTCCGCCTCGCCACTATTTTCCTCTCTTTGGCTTGCTCTGCCTTGGCCTCTCCCTTTGCGAAGCCATCCGATTCGTCTTTGTCTGACGTCACTGGCGTTGGACATGTCATCCATGAGAGGGTCATCTCAAAGACAGCCACGAAGCCCGCCATTGTCTGTGAACTGACTTGCAAGGCCTGCTTAGCCAAACCTGTCCCAAAGAAATGCAAGGACGCAAGCAAAGGCAAGACTACTGGTAATGGTAGAGGTAAAGTTAAGGGCAAGGGCAAGTCTATCTCTCGATCTCTGGACTTGAGAGAGAGGTCATTGGATGACGTCGAGGACCTTTCGGGTACCGATGCCACCGCGGCAAACGAATATGTCATGGAGCAAATTGACAGTGACACTGGAAGTGTTAACGAGTTGGACTGGAACCTTATTCAGCATGACGCTGTTTCTGGTCAAGGATCTTGGGCCCAACAGCCGTTGCGAAAGTATATCCGGGGTCTCATGGGCTAAGTGATACGCAAGATTTATGATAAAGATTATAAGCTTGTCTGAATATCTTCACTACTTAGGATCAAATCCTAATGCCAACTATGGGAATTCCTTTGCTAACATGCTTCCAGCTGCACTGGCATCGTCATCGTCTCTGACAAGGGCTACTGGTTCGCTCATTTTGTAAGTCATATGTTAACCTAATCTCATCTTCGAGTTTAAGATACTAATTGCCATAGATGGAAACTGGTTTCCTCAATCGCGGCGATTTACAAGGCCAAGGTCGATGAGCTTCTGTCTCATATCGATGGACGAAGTCAGTCTTTGAATGGTGTTCAGGTCATTACCCGCGGTTATATCAAGCCCGAGACTGAGGCAGAGGTTGAAGCGTTCCACAACAGAGCCAACGGAAAGGTCCTTATCGAGTACGACAACAATCAGCTGGATATCAATGGAAACCAGCCAAACCCTAGAGAGCACATGTACCGTATCTGGCTTGAGCACAAGTACTACGAGCACAGGGTCCGCTAAGGGATCCACCTAGATCAATGAGGGGGTTTTGCTTCGTTCGACGATTCCCCTCTCTGTCTATTCCTCACGGAGCCAGGGGAACTTCTGGCATCGACTTAAGGTGTCATAAATGAACTATCCTAGAGCCTACTGAATCCACAGGAATTTGATTGAATCTATACCGAGCTTGCCCGGCTCTACATTGAATGGGCACAAGTCCTTTTGTCATGCTCTAGTCTCATAAACATGTGCATCCTTCACCAAATTTGAACGTGAGCCGCTATTCGTTCTGGCTGGAGGATGGATCATATGGGTGCCGTTCGTAATTTAACATAATTCCCGCTGTCAACTCGACCAGCATGCAATGTTGGGTTGAGCGCTAGATCGTTCTCTCTAAACTGCAATTCAATGTTTACCTGCTCAAAGGTCATTCATCCATTGACTGGCAAGGCAACGGGGTTTGGCGACATTTTCAGAATCCCTGCAAGCTGAGCCAGTGTTGGAGTTGTGCCTCCACGGATTATAGTTGCGGAATACAAGTGGACCGGCCAACCCATTCTGAGCAATATCGTCTTCTCGGACGATCGTAACAAACTCGGGCACACGCCGATGCCCGAGGCCATACAGTGGATTCTTCATGAGGCTGCGTATTGCAATAGTAGAGGTTGTTCGGAGGCAGATTGGAACTTTGAAGTTCATCGTCGTGTCCATTCTGCGGCTTTGAGACCGTTGCAGGGTCGGAGAAGTAATCAATTCTTTGACTTTCGACTTAGGTGAGTACCTTTACTCTAGAAAACCTTTTCAAATTCTGACTGTCTTAGTACAACCGCTTCAATCATCGCCGAGTATCATATGACTTCAGCGTCTAAAAAAGTCGACTTTTGCATGTACCTCGATCCCAAGTGTCCCACTCGGCATGTTTAATCGCACAAATCTAGCTCCGCTCTCCGACCACCCCATCGCCGTTGGCATCGAAACCAAGAAGACGGGCGAGGGTTGGGAGAACGCCAAGCTTCAGATGGAAGTCTGGACGGCGGCCGGTTGGCAGTTCCTCCGGTAATTACTATCATTACGAAAACGAGCACAAGAGCTCGCAACTAGCGACGAGAAGATATGGAGCCTCCCAGATTTCATACCTGGCATCATCATCCAAGGGCACGATTAGCACCTCATTATCACGACGCCAGAAGGAGAGAAGACGGTTTTCTGGCCGGGGAAGAATCTTGGAGATACATCGAGCTCAATGGGAATTTACAAGAGTATATATAATTTGCAGCTATTGAGGCAATGGGCACAAGTGGACTATCACAGATGGATGAGAAAGTTGTTGTTAGAATGGTCACGAATCGAGGGGGAATTGGTTGTTGTTTGAGGTTTGGTCCGTTTGGAAGCAAGCGTCACGAGATTTAATATGATACCCCTACTATAATGATTACCATAAAGCCATCCCGAGTTTCTCCGTTTTGGATAAAGTGACCTGGTTTGGCAAAAATTTCCTGTTGTCTATCTATTCTCTGCCCGGGCACTCAAATCCATATCACGCGAATGAGGACTGGAGTCGCTTAGCCTTGCGGGATTCGAACAAACTCAGTCAGTGCAGCAGACAGTAGCAGCCTATATCAACTGCATCCAGAAGAGGAACACTAGGCCCTGCACCAGCTAGAAACGTGTATTGTGGATAAAAAAGACTTGCAAAGGCTCAAATTCGAAGAGTTTTCATGTACTTGGGTGCATCATGCGCCTGTCACTAATTCGTGTCAAAAACACATTGTCAAGTCTCAGGGTCCTGTCGGCAGTTGCCCTTGGCGTCCCATGCTGCTGGGACCGTCAGGCAGCCCTGTAGATCTTCCAGCGTATAGTCTATGGCCTATATGATCAGCAATTTGAAACAGTGCTCTTCCAGATCTTGAGAAACATGATGTTTCTGTATTGTCTCTCTATTCATGCGACCATTTAGAGTCTTGAAGCTTCAGGATACGTATATAGTCCCCAAGCCCCAGAATCGGACATCACCGCTGCCCCCAAAGTATCTCTTGTATCCAAGCTTGTTGCGGTCTGAGTAACCTTAAAGCTTAAGAAGGAGAGACTTTGTTTATTCACTCAAACCTAGAACACTGCAGGGTTATGGTCAGATACAACACGACGATCGCTGGCCTCTCGTAGGTGCAAAATCATTCCTCACGGCTACACGGCTTTTAACCTCGAGGGTCAGACGTTACTGCATTCAATTATGTCCGTGGAAGATCCGCATCGAAACTCAAAGTTGTTTATATTCCAGGTAAGCTTAATTGGTGGACACGTCACTAAAAACAAGCATGATCGAAATTCCACCAATCTTGCCTCGTCACTCTCATCCAGTCTTACTAGTTTCATTCTTCCCCATGTTCATATTGGGGGTAGTATCTCCATTACCCCAGACTTCGGGTCGTCGTGCAGCTGATCATATCGAGCAAGTTGAGAAGAAAATCAGGTCATCTGATTGGTCTCCGCAAATGACGAGTCGAGACGGAGAATTGTGACTTTTAATTCCGCGAATGAGGATTGAGTTTGGTTCGAGATGTAACATTGAACGGAGTTTCACTACGGTGACTAGCTTGCCTTTTTCGGGCTCGAGCGTGATTATACGATGCTAATTGGTGCAATGAGCGAAAAACAGGTACAGGGGGCTTTAGAACAAAGGGGAAGATTGAATGAAACCGGTATATCAAGAAGAAATAACGTATAGTGTTGATAAATATATAAGGGATGTGAGATCCAGGGAGCCAAGAGACTTGTTCACTCAGCATCACAACTCCAGCCTTGACTAGATACGTCTTCGGGATAACCTCAACTCATTCATCATGAAGTACGCTGCCATTCTCGCCCTTGCTGGCGTCTCCTCCGCCGCTGTTACCAAAACTCTCCCCAAGTCTGCTGGTGCTACTTCATTCCCTACTGCTGTTCCTGTCAAGGGCAGCTATGATGGTGGCATGAAGCGATTCGAGCGCAGCCGTAAGCCTCTTTATACCTTGTCTCTAGAACCTCCGACTAACACTTTGTCCTAGCCTCTGTTTGCCAAGGCCAGACTGAAACTGGTGAGAAGGATGCTATGTTCATTCTCGAGAACGGCGCCACTCTTTCCAACGTGATCATCGGCGCTTCTCAGGCCGAAGGTGTCCACTGCAAGGGTACTTGGTGAGCAAGTTTCTCTCGACTCACCGTTTCTCATGCTTATTTTGACTTTAGCACCCTGAACAACGTCTGGTGGGCCGACGTCTGTGAGGATGCCATCACCCTCAAGCAGACCAGTGGAACTTCCTACATCAACGGCGGCGGTGCTTTCCATGCTAGCGACAAGATCGTCCAGTTCAACGGCCGCGGAACCGTCCAGATCAAGGATTTCTACGCTGAGGACTACGGAAAGCTCGTCCGCAGCTGCGGAAACTGCAAGGATAACGGCGGCCCTCGAAACGTTGTCATCCAGGGCTCTGTTGCCGTCAACGGTGGTGTTCTCTGCGGCATTAACACCAACTACGGAGACACCTGCAAGATCAGCAGCTCGTGCCAGAACAAGGGCAAGTACTGTGACCGCTACGAGGGCAACTCGAGCGGCGCTGAGCCTTCCAAGATCGGATCTGGTCCTGATGGAAAGTACTGCACTACTTCTGGAGTCACCACCAGCTGCTAGACGATTGATGAAATGTTATGAGAGACGGATGGAACGATTTGGTTTACTTCTTGGTAAAAGTTTATGTACCTGAGCTTTATGTCTGTACATATTGTGAGTTTAGCACATGGCTCGCCCCAATATCAATTTCGGTTTACTTTATGCAGAGTTGTTGAGTTTCGTGTTGGTCCTCGTGAACGTCTCACCGCTCCATCGACGCCACGATTTATTTCACACGAGTCAGTGTTACAAAAGTTCATTATCGTCACTTGATGCCATCGACTTACACCAAGCCAAATGGACATGCACATCCGGGACGGCTCACTCGGAGGATTGACCGGCAAATGAGCTCGGATATTCAACTAACCCTTAAAAACATAGTGCTCACGAGAATTCAGCCCAACCTGCGGAGCCAAGCCGTTAGCCTTACGCCTTTTCAATTGGCCAAACCGGTCTAAGGACGGACTAGTTGCTCAATTGGCATGTCGACCGAAACCTGACGTGATGACAATTGTCAAAGCTTCCCCATGTCAACAGTTCTAGACCATTGAGAGAAGGAGTCAATGTTTCCACGACTGCCGATGACCCGGCATATGGTGACATGCAAAGGATCGTCATCTTATAAGGTTCCGGATAGATCTCCCTATATCGTTAGTTGTCCCGCGAAATGGATATGTTTTCAATATATTCTTGACACTTATTAGCAAATTGCTACCTCGCCCATTGAAACAGGGAGGAAGCTAAGATGATCTGCGTCGGAACTTTTTCCTAGCCTCTTGCAACCCTAACGATTGCCTTCCATTTCTCGGCAGCAAAATATCCCTGCAGTGTATCAGTTGACGATGGTTTCAAGTATCATCAATTGCTTGTGACTGGCACTTTTGAAAATCAAAGGACCCTGATATCTTTTGGTTTCCTGCTTGATTGAACCTGCCAAGACCTTTTGATTTGGGCTATCAAGCTTATTCAGGGGAATTGTTGAAACCAACTCCCTGACTCGGAAATAGATCGCCACGCGTCGTCTCGATTGGCTGACACCCTCGGGCGATATCGTTTCAAGACAGATTAGTGCCCCAGAGAGCAGCTCTCGACTTCAATTGGCTTGTCTATCAATCTGCTAATTGGCACCCCCACTGCCCTGGCGGTAACCGATTCACCAGTCAAAACACAAAACAAGGCAGAGAATAAGGAGCCTCATTAATTATGCACTCCTTTCATCTCGCGGCGAATGGTGCTCTAAAATCTTGGTTAAGGGCATCGCACGTTTCGGTTGGCTAAGTCACTTATGGTTAATTCTCATGCTATACCTCGCCAGGCACGCGATGCGTGGGATCGTCGCTCGCTTTAGGCAGGTAGTGGTTGCGGCCGGGGTCGACTATCTCGAACGGATGGCGATCATCGTGGCACATGTTTGACACGATAGGTTGCGTGCCGAGAGACAACCAACCCAACATCCGATCAAGGAACATGGCTCCAAGTTGAGGTGGACAGCTAAAGGAGGGACAGCTTCGAGATTCAAGATAAATAGAAGCCTCTGTCTCCATCAATATCTCGTTCTCATCAAGCAACTCAGCTCTTCAGTCTTTACACCTACATTCACTCAACACCACTCTTTACAACCCACTCCATCCTTTAAGTTCTCCAACTTACAACAATCTTTCTTCAAAATGCGATCTGCTACTCTTCTCGCTCTTCTCCCCTTTGCGCTGGCCGCTCCCTCTGCTCCCTCCCGCCGGGCCGAGCCCGCTCCCATCCTTCGCCCCCGCGGTGTCAAGCTTGTCGATGGCAAGTACATCGTCAAGATGAAGAAGGGCTTCCAGGCTTCTTCCATCGAGAGCTGGGTTGACAAGATGATCGAGTCCATCGAGGCCGATGCCGATTACACCTACTCCACGGGCTTCGGCGGTTTCGCGGCCAGCCTCAAGGATGATGAACTGAACAAGCTGAAGCACGACCCCAATGTCAGTGACTTCTGACTCATGGATCCAACCACAAAAGACCTCAGCTAACAAAGTTTAGGTCGAGTACATCGAGCAGGATGCTTACATTAGCATCGCGGCTACTACTGAGCAGAGCAATGCTCCGTGGGGCATTGCTCGCATCTCCACCCAGAGCCCCGGTGGCAGCACTTACACCTACGATGACAGCGCCGGTGAGGGTACTTGCGCCTATGTCATCGACACCGGTATTGATGTCGACCATCCCGTAAGTCGGAACAGATTTTAGAGATGAAGCAGCCTAATCTAACACAATTGCAGGACTTCGACGGTCGCGCCAAGTTCCTCAAGAACTTTGCTGGTGGTTCCGACAGCGACGGTCAAGGTCACGGCACTCACGTCGCCGGTACCATTGGTTCTACCACCTACGGTGTAGCCAAGAAGACCAGCCTCTTTGCTGTCAAAGTGCTCGGCGACGATGGCTCTGGTACCAACTCTGCTGTCATCGCTGGCATGGATTTCGTATCCGGTCACGCCAAGGATGAGAACTGCCCCAACGGTGTCGTTGTCAACATGTCTCTCGGCGGTGAGACATCCGATGCCGTCAACCAGGCTGCCAAGGCTATCGTCGATGCCGGTCTCTTCCTCGCTGTCGCAGCCGGTAACGACGGCAAGGATGCCTCTGGATCCTCTCCTGCTTCCGAGGAGAGCGCTTGCACTGTCGGTGCCACCACTCGCGACGACACTCTCGCCGACTACTCCAACTTCGGTTCTGTCGTTGACGTCCTCGCTCCCGGTACCGATATCCTTAGCACCTGGCCCAATGGCAAGACCAACACCATCTCTGGTACCTCCATGGCTTCGCCTCATGTCGCTGGTCTCGCCGCTTACTTCCTTGGTTTGGGACAGAAGGCTGAGGGCCTCTGCGATTACATTGCCTCCAAGGCGCTTGACGGAGTTATTTCCAGCGTGCCTTCTGGTACTGTTAACAAGCTTATCAACAACGGTGTTGGTGGTGGCAGCAACAGCAGCAGCATCCGCCACTAATCTAGGCCAGCGGCCTTTCTCTTCTGAGTCTGATATTTGATCCGAATCTCGGTGAGATGGATACAAGTTCCTTTTCCGTACCTATTATGAGGTAGTTTCCTAGCTGTATGACGTCAAGCATTGAATAATTAAAAGCATTTTTTCGGCCGACGTCTTGAACCTACTTTGATCCGTGATTCTGTCCGCTATCTGAGTGCTGGCGCTTGCATCCACTCTCTTCCATTGGGATCTCTTCGATCGGTATTTCTTCCACCGCGGCCGTGTCTTGGGAAATTTCACAGACTCTTACGACCCATTCTGAACCATACAGCACTTCTGCACCTTGTCCTATATTTTTCACTTCTGCCAGTGGTTCCTTCGATTCGAGCTCCGTTTCCATTTCGACACCGGCCAGTACCATAAGTAACAACGATCACATTATCGTCAATCCTTACAGACCCCCCGAGTTGACTGTGAGTGAGTACTGCACCACTTGTCGTACCAGCCATGCACTCGCTGTACCCACCAGCCAGTCCCATCAATTTCCATGAATTCACGAGTCAGTCTTTACAACGGATGCGGGAAGCAGGGAGAGAATGAGGTTACTGTCACAGTCCCTTGCGCAGCCACCACAGAATCAGCTTCGGATGATCACTTCTACAAGAAGCCCAAGCGAGTCAAAATATCCTCACCAATAGGAATCACTAGTTGAGTGAGCCAAACTGACATCAAGAGGAAATCGCGGTACTGTATGAGTTTACCTCATTTCTATTAAACCATAGCGAGCAGAGGCAAAAACGGCCAGCAATCTGGGGCCTCTATCTGTATCTCAAGCGTAAGATCAGTAATCGCTCTGCCCTACTCTTTCCAGCCATCTCCAGCGCCGAGAAACCAGTTCGCGCTCACGAGTCGTAGTCCATGCTTCTCAACAAACTTGGCAGTATCGAAAGACCTTCTTTGCGTAAACTCTTCGCCTCCTACATCCTCCTTGGCAAGGTCAAGGCTGGCGGGTTGTCGGTACAATAGAAGCAAGTATCTGTGCGGCTTGGAGCTGCGTGGCCGTCAGTAAGCGAACACTGAGTATGTTGAGTCATCTAGACTTACTCGTCCTTCGGGCCAGGACCCAAGTACTCTGTGAGGGCAGGTTGCACTTGAGCCACTGCATCTCCACCGCTCAAAGGTCTCAGGCCAGGGAGAACCCAGTGGCGCCAGAAGGCGAACTTGGGGTCATCTGGTGTTGGCGCATCAGGGTCGACAAGCAAGAGCATGTAGGTAGCATCCCCAGGAGCATCGGGCTAAACCTCATCAGCATTGAGCAAAGTGTTCTTAAGATATTCGCAACTTACTTCTTGATCAAAGTGGATGCTAGGAGCGCGCTTGCATTCACTCGCACGGAAGAGGTTCCCCAAGTTGACGTCCTTCCCATCGAATGAGACCTTCAGATTCGTCGTAGGCTTGAAGCCTTCCGGGATCAGGCTAGCAGCTGAACCGGGGACCAGTTTAGCCTCATCCAGAGAGCTCGATAATGCGGTTGACATGATGAATGAAGTATCAGATCGCCTGACTTGGTTGTGAAAGATAAACGTTGGTAGCTGAATGTTTGGCGGTTTCGATGATGGTGTATTTGAATGGCGACCCCACGTTGGGGGTTTGTATGACGTTACATTTGACTGGTGGAATAATACGCGTGCATCACCGCCAACAGAATGTCGCCCCCAACATTAGCAGTCCTCCTGGAGCGGTAGTAGCAATTGACTTTAGAATTAAACATTTTTGATGCGTGAAATGCCGTTCTGACGCGAAGCAAGCTCCGGCAACGCGTGCGGCCCGGCTACCCCACTCGTTAAGCTTATCGACAGCGAGGGGTTGGAGGGCTAAGAGCCAATGACGAAATTGCAGAAAGTGTAGGGTAGTGCTACCGCCATCAACCTCTAAAAGCTACAACACCGAAAGACACTACATGAGAGATTACAAGAGTAATAAACTCTAACCTATACGCTGAACACGTTTGAGGTATTATTTTGTCTCCTCTCTATCTGGTAAAAATGTATAATTACAGTGGGCGTGGATATTGACGGCCTCTACGGTTTTCTCATCTTATCCTTGAAATTCAAGATCGCAGCATTACGGCGGGCCTGCAGCTTTCTAAGCAGGAAAAATGCCCCGCTTGCCAAACCCTTATTGGCCCAGACAGGTGCAGATAAGATAAGACGATCGAGATTACATCATACTCACGTGAGTTGGTGCACGATCGCCGAAGATGCTGGCGCGACTGGCATGATGCGACCGAAGCATCAAGTCCATCATGTCGGGATGGGCTGACTACAAGACTTTGACTGACTGCGCGCAACTGCTGCAACAAGTACAATCTGAGACCTAACGGCTATCTAATTCCATATCTTCCGGCGTGTCTTAATCTTCCAGTGACCCTGCTTCCACAGACACAACGCGACCGTAAGAAGGAAGTGTCAGGCTGCCGACTCCACTTGATCTCGACACGACAGCGGAATGCTGAAGTCTTTATGCTTGTGACTTTATCACTGACCTCGGAGACCCAGGATCCCTCCCCCCTTACCTATGACAGTATCTGCCCTCCAACGAAACCATCGTCCCGAGCCCGATCGTAATGCGCTTGCGGAAATGACTACCAACATCGCGCTCTTCGCTCGAGCCTCCTCCAAGCTCGCAGAGCCTAGTGTATAGACGAAGCCGCGATCGCGACCGATTTCTACCCGACAAGATGCTCTGATCGGCGTGCACCAGGTTCCACGAAGCCCTCCGACCCGACACAATACTATACTTGCAAGTCCCGAGATGGCCTGATACATGCAACGGACTTGTCTTATGCAGAGCCCGAAACCAGGCTTAGTTAGATTCGCAGTCGGACTGGCCAAGATGTCGTTGCACATTCGCGCGCATCGGACTCCGGAGCCCGTGAGAACATCACAATTGAGTGCATGCCGCTCCGCCTCAAACACCGCTTCCCAATGAACGAGCTTCGTGCTTGAAGTACGTGAGATTCGCGCCTCGGGTTTCCGATCCCATGCCTGTGGAATTACAATCTCATCCGGCGCCCGATAGATACGCGGTTAACATATCATCCTACAATTGCTCGGGAGGGCCTGCGCCTTACACGCAACAAAGGAACGTTCGATGCAGAGAGCTCGGGTGCAATGACAAACCATTGCCCAAGTTCCTAAGGTCTTCAAATGCGCTCTCCGATGGAAAACGACCAGTCATACCTATCTTCTGCCCTACGGATGTTGCGCACCTGCGCATCCGTAGGTGTTCGGGCAGAAATATAAAATTCGAGTCCGAGATTTCAGAGATGTCGTCCGATCCTGATACCACCACACGACAATTGTCCAACGGTCCGTAAGATCTTGCGTCCCGAGTCCGAGTTTTACACAAGAAGAAGGCCGAGTCACGCGATGCCGTTGGCCGACGGACTTGGCACCTCACTCAGAGACCGAGGCCTTCGGTGTTCGGTGGGGATATTGTCCGAGGCGAAACAACGGATGCGAATAACGATGATACTGGAAAGTTGATTCATGGTATCTCTGAAACACTCTACGATTGCACCAATGTGTCCATGGCCCAAATGAGAGCTCGAGGTAGGTCAATGTCAACGTAGACGTTGGCGTCATGTGTCGTGAACCTCAAACCACCTTCCAACGTCCGACTTTGCGCAACCCGTTACAGTCAAGTCCGTTTCCAACAGTAGGAAGACAGTAATTTAAAAGGACAATTCATGCGTGCGTGCATCTCTTTCTTTGTGATTTCTTCATTCATCACACTCGGATTATCTTCCAAGGTACCAGGCACCTGCCTCTCAGCACCTTCCTCGAACAGCAGACCCTGTCCGGCAGCTGGCCAATGCTCCAAAAATGATGTGTTTGCGCCCTTTCGATGTCGTGAATCGGCTGTATTGAAGGTGTGGATATACCATGTCTTTGGCAATCCTTAAAGGAGGCATCGCTCAGGCATTCTTCTCGTTAGACTTCTGGGCCCCTTTGCGCTAAAGCTATATACATCGTTGTCTCTTTTGCTTGTGGGTTCGAATCCTTGGGGTTCCCTCTTTTTGCCATGAAGCGGAGTGCGAAGGCTAGAGCTATATATCCTGTGATTGAGAAGCCTTCATCGGGGGACGGTAGTCGAGACATTCCTCTCGTTAGAGTGGTCTAGCGGTTATGCACATGTTAATGTGCTAACAGTTGATTCTAGTAAAGTCGCCATAAGATACGTCCTCTTTTTGCCATTTGGTCACACGTTCGAGTGCTCAATCTTTTGCAATATTGACACATATGACACATATTCGATTAAAGCTATGTACATCGCGATCTCACTACTGCTTCGTGGAGATCGGGGTTCGGACATTCCTCTCGATAGAGTGGTCAAGCGGCTTGACTGATCCCCCTGCCAATGTAAAGTTGTTTACAGCCTCGATTTCCTTTTCTTCAGGTGTTCGAGTGTTGAACTTTTTACAATATTAATAGAGGCATCAGGAAGCCATATACACCATAATCTCATCACTGCTTCATGGGGATCGTGGTTCAGACATTCCTCTCGATAGAGTGGTCCAGCGGTAAGAGTGACGCCTTGCCATTGCTTACAAAGTCGTTTACAGCCTCGATTTCCTTTTGCTCATGCGTTCGAATATGTTGGGCTTTCTTTTTAGTCAATGGTAAGAGGTCGTTGGACTGCTCCTCGCGATGCTCTGTCATCCACTTGTGTCGTGGTAGAACATGGGTTGGCAGGCCTCCGAGCCACTTGCATTCTCCTGAGGCAGTATACTTCTGATGAGGTTACGCGATGGTATATATACCCATATCTCACCGCTACTGGCGGAGTCGTGGTTCAGACATTCCTCTCGGTAGAGTGGTCTAGCTGTTAGCCGCACAGAGTGCCTTCGGGGGCTCTTCACAGTTGCACTAACAGAGACTTGTAAAGTTGTTTACAGCTGCGATTCCTTTTGCTTATGCGTTCGAGCGTGTTTACCCTTTTTGGGATTTTTATTTAGAGGATAAGAGGCTGTCGCAATGCTTGACAGTGACAGTTATCAGCATGCGCTGCTGTACATAAATTACTGGGTAACCTGAATCATGATCTACCCATGACAGAGCAAACCTCCAGCGAGATTCCTTACTATATATACCACAATGTGATCAATGTAGTCGGGGTTGGGTTCAGACATTCCTCTCGGTAGAGTGGTCTAGCGGCGGATGCGATATAGCCTCCTGCTATGTCCCTTCCTAGCTTTAAAGTCGTTTACAGCCCTTCCTCTTTTGCTCGCGCGTTCGAATGCGTTGATTCACTTTTGGAATTTCCATTTGAATAACACTGGTTGTTGTGTTGACAGTATATATACGCCGAGTTGCGCAATGATTGTCGGAGGAAGGGTTCAGACATTCCGCTCGCTAGAGTGGTCTGGTCGAGTGGTTAGTGACGTAGCCGTGTAGCCATAGCGTGAAAGGGATAATCGTACTAACTCTCATTATATCTGTAAAGTCGCTTACAGCTCTTCCTCTTTTGCTCGCGCGTTCGAGTGCCTTGATCTTTTGGAATTTCGGTCTGAAGAAGTGAGGTTGTCGTCGCAGTGGTTGACAGTGCCGCTCGCAGTGGGGCGGTTAGTGGCAGATCATTTAGCGACTACAGTGGGGTTAACCACCTGTAGCTGGACGTCAACGCTCAACACTCGCTAGAGTGGTTTGGCAGTGCGCGACTTCCAAGTCACCAGCGCGAATACTGATTGACTGGAAACACTTTCATGCCTGATAAATGCATGCCAGAATGGAGACTGGATGGTAATCAGTAGCTTTTGATCATATATTGTCCCTCATTCTTTTCTTTGAACCCTGATAGCTGCCTTGCATCGTTACGATTGAAAGGACGTCCTGGGCACAGAGCTTAGTGATGCGTGTATTTCGATTGGCTCCAGTCTACCCGCCAGCATTGTCGCATGAGGTGCGAGCTTTGAAGTCGCAAGTCTTGTCGCACCGAGAAGATTGGGAATGCCAATGGTTGAAAGGGATATAGAGATATGCGCGTACAAGCCATGTCCTGTTTCAATAGTACGCGCGTTTATGTTGCACTCGAGCCGAGAGTCAGCAAAGAGGATCACGAGCCCCTCATGTATGTGGATAGTGAACCAAAACGTCGGCGGATGGTCGCTAGGCCTGGCCCTCTTCGGAGGTACTGGTCAAAGATGCGATCATCCACCTCCAGTTATTTTTGACCTTTGAAGGTCTTGGGTTCAATTCCTCATTCTTTTAGTCAGAGACTTTTCATCGGCGCTCGGCATAGGTTGTCTTGGATGTCGCGTCAAGATAATCCGACCGGAGGCTTGCAGGAACCACTGACGACGCAGGTACCGCACGCACGCACGCCTGGAACGATTGATTCCATCTGTTGCAGAATGGAAATTGATTCCAAATGTAAGCGGGGCTCATGATTGGCTTGCGCATCTCGGCTCGTGGTGGGTGTTTGGAAGTTCTGTTAGTGGAACTCGATCATCTCTGATCATTTGGAATCTATTGCGCTTCTGGATCCCTGAAACGGATTTTCACGCCGGCTTTAAGAGGCAATTGGGCATTTCATGCATTAGGAAGTAACATCGATCATTGCTACGCAGTAGGTTCACGTCAAGTCGTAATGCGACGATGGAATTGCCTCACTTTTATTACCGTGTTAGGAAGAAATGGATTACGATGGTGAAGTTGACCCCGCTCTTTGGCCTGCCAATTTTTGGCGGGGGGAAATCCGCAGTGGGAGATCAGAGCTCTCCCCTGTCTCTTTCCAGAAGCTCAGGGCCAGGCGGGGTGAAATGGGCTGGTCTACGACGAAACGGGCTGCTAACACGCAGAGAAATCGGGTTGCTGTGGTGTTTGTTTTGCGGGGCCGGGTCAGTAAGAGCCGGTACTAAACCGATCACGGGGTCCATGCCTAGACTCCAGTGTCATGATACTCCACGAAAGGTTATTCGGTGGCAAGCATTGGCATTCGCAATCGAGTAGGGGATCATGATGGAGGCGATGGGACGGTTCCATGATTGTATTTCTAGATAATTCTATAGGGATTGATTCATCAAACAAGGCCCGATGTCTCTCTACCCGACCCGACGCCGAAGTGTTCCGGGTAGCGATGGTTACGAGCCTTGGTTACACCAGTTGCTGAGTTTGGACAGCTTCCCCGCACTTGCGAAGGGCTACAGTGCGTCATGCAGTTGACCTTTGTTGACAAATCCGGCATAACTTTCCGATGATATTGTCTGTACCTAGTTTGACGAGATTCCGAGCGTGATCCGGGGAGACCGTTGACCGCGTCGCCTCTAAAAAAGAGTCCACTCACAGTCGTTCCTTTTCCAATCCACGGCCCTCGCGTTACGGTATATAAATGCGAAACTCCACCCCCGCATCTCCTCCATGCCTCGGTTTCTCTTCCCTTCCTCTCGTATTCTGTCCTTGTCTGTAGCGAGAAGGACTCTGAATCTGAATCTGAACCAACAGCAACACTTCAGGTTATCGCTTCATACTTCAGCTTCCAAAATGGCCGACGAGAGAAAGTGTCCCGTCGCCCACAAGGTCCCCAACGTCGCTGGTCACGGCGTTACCCATCAGAAGTGGTGGCCCGAGGCCCTCAAGACCAACATTCTCCGTCAGCACAGCGCCGTTACCAACCCCTACGGCGAGAACTTCAACTACGCCGAGGCTTTCAACTCTATTGACTACAACGAGCTCAAGGAGGATCTGCGAAAGGTCTGCCGCGATTCGCAGGACTGGTGGCCCGCTGATTTCGGTCACTATGGTGGTCTCTTTGTCCGTATGTCGTGGCACGCCGTTGGAACATACCGTGTCTTCGATGGCCGAGGTGGCGGCCGACAGGTAAGAAATCCATTACACCCTCTCGCTCTCTCTTATCAATCGCGCACAAGTCTAACAGCGCCATAGGGTCAGCAAAGATTCGCCCCCCTCAACTCTTGGCCCGATAACGTTTCCCTCGACAAGGCCCGCCGCCTTCTCTGGCCCGTCAAGCAAAAGTACGGCAACAAGGTCTCATGGGCCGATCTGATCGTCATGGCTGGCAACGTCGCCCTCGAAGATATGGGCTTCAAGACCATTGGCTTCGCCGCTGGTCGTCCGGATACTTGGGAGGCTGACGAGGCTACCTACTACGGTGGCGAGGATACCTGGCTTGGAAACGATGTCCGTTACTCTGATGGCCACCCCGGAACCACCAAGCCCGGCGCTACCGATTCCGATCAGGCTCCTCACAAGAACATTCATACCCGCGAGCTTGAGAAGCCTCTGGCTGCTGCTCACCACGGTCTTATTTATGTCAACCCTGGTTAGTATTCCCCAAAGCCAAAACGTTATGCGCAGTCACTGATTCTATTGCAGAGGGTCCTGATGGCAACCCCGATCCCGTCGCCGCTGCCCGCGACATCCGCGAGACCTTCGGTCGCATGGCCATGAACGACCAGGAGAC